>JAKSZP010016053.1:0-112648 GCA_022478985.1 Massospora cicadina | reverse complement strand
GAACACCATATAGAACAATGCCCAACATCAGTGGCTTTATGGAAAGAGTTCATGCGCCTATTTCGCCAAGAAGGTGGACAACCAATCAGCCTAGCTAGGAACATGTTCGTTCTAAACATGGACTCACCTATCCATACATTCCTCTGGGCGTTAATAGTAGCAATAGCACCATGGACGATCCATACAATAGTGTTGGAATTGTTTACAGGAGCAACGCCGACAATCCAAGAAACAATCAATCGTTTCCAAAGCCATATATTGGAACATTTCTAAGCATGGTTGTTTGTAAACATGACCCCACTAAAAAGAAGGACAATCAACACATGGTTACCCATGTGGTTCCTAAAGATCAATTCTTTCCTTCACTCATGCTGCATCCAAGAATAAGCCGTCATAACTCCCCCTACCGTCCTAAACTTGGTGATCCTGGAGACAACAAGAGGGGCCTTGAACCCTCTGGGGTGTCTTTTAATCTTCAAATTTCATTAGTTTATCCCAACTACATTGGAAGTGCTTGTACCCTTATCAACCTTTACCAAATAAATAGAAGATACTCCACATTGATACTGATATAAGTATGCAACAAGAACTTCAAAGCCCTGTGGAGTATAATAAAGGTGAACATTCCTCCTATTCCTTGCCCTCCTTGTTGGCTTTATCTTCTCAGTTTAATAGCACCATTACCTGCATTGATTTTTGAGTGATTTAAGTCAATTCTAAGGCTAACATTGACACTGGATCCCCGGTGAATGTTGTCTCATTAAAATTTATCAAGCGGATCAAGTTAACGCTTGATATTTCCCATTATGAAGAATATGGCACTGCAGGACCTCAGATACTCGGTCAATTAGGACCTTTTCATCACTTCATTTAAAGATTGGGAAGTTAACTTTTTTGATTCCTGCTATTGTACTTGATGATTTAAGTTATGACCTATTTTTTTGGACTCAAATCTTGCAAAGCTTTGATGGAATTATTAATTATCCTGATTCATCACTTTCATTTTTAGGTATAGAGTTCCCTTACAGTTATCTGAACCTGCTCATACCAAACGTTGGTTATGTCTGCTGGAGGGGTCTAAAGGGCTTGTTCTCTTCAATACCATGTTGGAGACCCTCATGTAAAATTACCCCCTCCTTCGGCGGATATTAAAGAGGGGATGCCTATTTTCTACCACAAGAATTTAGTCATTCCGCCAAAATTGCAGGTAATTATTACTACTTCATTACACTTTTCTATCCCCAAAGGACATTTGTTACAAGTCCAAGGCATTCTCAACCCTTCTACTAAAGAAATCTTGCCTTGTCTTAAATTATTGTTTTATGCTTATTCTTGATCGTTATCTGCTTTATTGGCAAAGCTTACTGATTAACCAAAAACAGTTGATCAAAACCATTCAATTGTTTAGACAAGTTTTTTCTTATCTCAAATCTATGATGTTAAGCCTTTTAAAGCTTACATGACTTTGGTCTGGAAATTAATCAGAAGATTCTTACTGTCGTGCCTACAATTGGAAAACACCCAATGAATGAATAGGAGAGACAAGTACTTCAATTATTAGAAGAATACTCCGACATTTTAACTAAGCATACTTATCATTTTAGTAAAATAAAAGGAGTAATGCAATCCGTTGAAACTGGCGATCACCTTCCTATTTGTGCCAAGCCCTATAGCAAATCTAAAGTGGATGAAGCCCAAGTTACCAAAGAATTGCAACAACTATTGGAGGCTGAATTTTTGAAACCCTCCAATAGTTCTTGGGCCTTCCTATTGCTAACAATTAAAAAATGGTTCTCATCAAGTGGTTATGGATTATTGTAGATTGAACGCTATTACTAAACAAGATAGTTATCCTTTACCTCAAAATGATGATTCTCTTTGGTTTGGCTGGCTTAAGTGATTTTTCGGCCATGGACTTAGCCAGTGGATACTGGCAAATCGAGTTATCACCAGAAGATCAATCTAAGTGTGCCTTAATATCCAGTGAAGGTTTATTTGAACCAATTCGCATGCAACAAGGATTGAGAAACGCGTCAGCAACTTTTCAACAGGCCATGGATGGTATGTTATGGGACTTAAAATTATAATTTATTTGAGGTAAGCCGACCATGGGATGGACATTACCAATACAAAATAGCAACCAAAAACACAAAACAAACGCCCTAAATGAGTGGAGAGACACCAAAACAAAAAGGAAAATTAAACAACCAGTTGTAGTAGTTGTGAACCGCTTAACCCACCATGGTGGAGGGGAGAGGGAGGGGGTATTAGACGGATTATCAATTTCTTCTTCATGAATGAAGATGGATAAAACTGAGAGCAAAGGGGTTATGGCATCCGCGGAATGTGTGTCAAGGAAAAATAGAAAAGTGTTAAGTTGTTTGGTAACAATCTGGGCCTGGAGCACGGCCTTTAGGAATTTGGCAACATGGTGTTCAGCTTGTATGAGTGCAACGGGAAGCTGGGAAAATTTAGTGATATTGGCTTTGGTGATGCGCGTGGTGGGGGAAAATTCTGCCAGTGCAACAACTTTCTTGACAGCAGAGGTGACAGTTTCCCTTAATTGGTCAAATTCTACCTTTGCAATCTCAGGAAAATTGACAGGGTAGTTGATTATATGTAGCCCCTCATTAAATTGAGTGACAGATAGTGCCACAGAATCACGGAGATGGCAGCTATCAGGAGAGGCCACAGCAGCCTTGGAAAGTTGATAGTCACTCAAGAATGGGGTAGCGGCGGGTTTAGGGATATATTTCTTGGGTGGGAATGGGGCATCAAATCTGAATAAAATATAGTTCCAAATTAATTGGAAAGTCGGGAGGTGGTACAATTTCCCCAGATTCAGTTAATTCATCCAATAAGTCTCAGTGATTTTGGTTGAGCGTGATTGATTTGGAGGAACATGGTTTAGGTTGGGTAAGCTTTGGGGCGTTAAATTGGTTATATGGAGTATAGGTCCAAACCTGCTCCTGATTGGGTATATTGTGAGAAATTAAGCCGGCTTGAGCTTTGGTTGCAAAGGTTTTGTTGATTTGTGAGCGTTCAGCTGGAGGGTGTGACGGTTGAGGTCTATCCTCAGCATCACATTGCCCTGATCTTTGGTAAGACAGGTCAGGCTGTGTCTGTATGTATGGAGGAGGAAAGGCGTTGGTTTTGGAAAGGACGCCTAAGGGGCCGGAGCTTGGAGTAGGCCAAGGAGCAAGATGGGCGTTCAAGTCAGAACAAAACGGAAAACGAGTAAAATGGATAGTTTCGAGATTCATTTTGATTTGAATCAAGAATGGAATGAAACGGGTGCTCGGGAGTTTCGCAGTTTGATTGGGATTCGAAATGGAACTGGCGCGGAACCATTGAGGATTGGAACTGGCATGAAACCATTGAGTAAAGATTCCGCAATCCTGCTGTAAAGTTTACACCAAACATCATTCAAGCTGGCACCATAAGTTTATATTATATTTTATATTAGCTTTTAACATGTGTATATAGGGAAGGAACTGGGAGCTGGAGGCTTCTAAGTTCTGTTTTCTATCAATTTGGCTAAATATTAAATAAAAGAGCCTAAAATTCATATATTTATAATTTGGGTTTATTTTAAAGATATTGCTTAACTGCAGCCATGTTTGGCTTAAATCAACAAGAATTGGACTTTGAGAGTGAGCTTGGGAGGGCTATTGCCTCCCTCTATACCTTGTCTTGGAGTCAAGGCATGTTGCTGGGGTTAAATATACTTGCAACTGTCTTCCAGGGGGTGCTTGTCCAATCTTGTAGCGTGCGCACCAGGAGAGTAGTATCAGGAGTCCTGTCAGCCCTATGGTCTTTAACATGGATCCTGTTGCCCAACTCATTCGTGGCTCTTTGGAAGGAGCCAGTGCGTTACAGAGGGGGTGAGGACAGCCAAAATCCCCACTCAAATGCTGTTTGTGCGGCCTCATGTGTGGACTTGGTGGATTCCACTTATTTAGAATTGTAGATTCAGTATTTTTTGGAATGATCCAACTTATGGAAGAGGGGGAAAATGGTGTGGCCATTATCAATATGAGCCCAAAAGAAGTGATCTGGTGCATCTGGGATATGGGCACATGGTGGGATGTGCAGGGCTATGGTTGGCTGGTGGGGGTAATGGTGGCCATTGCCCATGGTGCCACTAACCACTTAGTTCCTCTTGGGACCAAAAAGGATGAAGGGGTTTGTACCATATTTGGATAGCCTCATCATCAATTCTTCATAGAGAGTTTGAGGGGGAAGGTGCGAAGGAAGGTTTACAAAGGTCACCACCATTGTGGTGTCACTGGGGAGGCGTGTATGGGTTGTGGTAATAGATGTGTTTTTATATATTAAGAGCGTAGTTGCTGCAGCAGCTGCGTCCTCTTCAGTGGAAACCCAATATCAAAATAGCCTTATAAGGGCGGAAGTTAATAAATCCTGAAGGTGAAAACGTGGACGTTGCAAGCTCAATTATCGCTTTGTCAGCATATGGGAAGAGATGCCCATATTTGACTCAGAGGCAAAAGTGAATATTGGATCAGGGTAGGGCAAGTAGGTGGAGGAGGGTTGGGTGGACTCACTATAAGTGTAATAATAAGTCCCTTGGAGGGACAAATTGGCCCAATGCATTAAGCAGACTGGATGATCCAGTTTGCATGCGTTTGCCTGCTGGGCGGAAAATGCTAGCAAGTGGAGCGCTGCTGCCCCACTCTGGGGCAGCAGGTGGCGGATCTGCTGACATAAATTGAAAAACTGATACGGTGGAGGTGGCGATAGAATATTTAATGGATGCTTATATAATAAATTTGCTCGAAAGTGATGTCAAGCAAAAAGAAAAGCTACAGGACTTAAGGCGCACTTGTGTTTTGGTATATTTGGATGATATTACCTTTTTTCCAAAGCATTTAATGAAGAATTGGTTCATTTAAAACAAATTTTCAACCAAATTCAGAATTCTTCTCTAAAGCTCAAACCTTCCAAAAGTTCATTCTTACAAAATGAAATGAAAATTTAGGACATCAGTTATTGGCTTTAGGGATTCACCCCCTCTCAACCAATATTCAAGCTATTTAACAAATGCCTTCTTCAACCTCTCTGCGGGATATCCAAGTCTTTATTGGCATGGTTGGGTATTATAAGCAATTTATACCCAAGTTTACTGATATGCTGAACCATTATTCCATCTGTTACAGAAAGGAATGCCATTTGAATGGAGCTCAGCTCAAGAACAGTTGTTCAGTTTCCTGAGAATGGCCTTGACTAAGGCACCTATTCTGATTCATCCTCAATTTGATAAGCCTTTTTCTTGCATACCAATGCCAGTAATGTTGCTATTGGGGCAATTTTAACCCAGTGAGACGCTGAGAAAAATGATAATTCCATCGCGTTCTATGGAAAAACTTTGTCCAAGGCTGAAAGAAACTACAGTGTAATAAAGCGGGAGTGTTTGGCTGTAATTCTAGCTATTAAGAACTTACTTCCTTTCCTAAATGGTAATCATTTTACTGTTATTACCAACCATTCTTCTTTAGGATGGTTGTAAAATATGAAGGATCCTGATGGGAGATTGGCCCATTGGCTTTATGATTACAAAATTATGTTTTTATTGTGCATTATTTGGGTGCTCAACATCAAAAATGCTGATGGTCTGTCCCAACTATCTATACTGACCTTAGATTCAGGAAATAAAAACGCCTATATAATCTTATTGGACAACCAGAATTTTAGGATTGAGAATCTGAAGAGGATCGAGCTTTTTAAAATATATCACCAAAGATATCATGATTCAAGTAAGAGCCTTGTATAAGTATGTCAAAACCAAGTTGTTACCCTTTTTGCACCCAAACTCAAAGTTCATGCTGTTATGAAGGTACATGAACAAGTGGGTCATAGCGGGTCAAAGCAGACATAAGAATGGTTGAAAAACGATTTTATTGGAATAACATGACTGAAATCATTCAATAGACCCTTAACTCATATCTCATCTGTAAAAGCCATGGAGCCACAAACCCTATTTAACAACATTAAGTTATTCCTCCAACTAAAGCATTTGAAGTGGTAAGGATTGATGTTGTAGGCTTTTTTCCTTGGGGATTGCATGGCCATCAGTACAATATTAGGGCAGTAAATCACCTAACTAAATGGTTTGAGGCCATTTCCATTGCCACCCCTTCTGCAAGACTACTGCATTATTCCTTTACTAGCGCATCATCACCCAACATGGGTGTCCCAAAGTCCTTATGTTCGACAATGGGACTGATTTTACCTCACAACGTTTACAGGAACTACCTAAATTATTTAATACTACCCAGCTATTTGTCATTCCTTACAATCCATCCATGACTGGAGCCATCGAATGAGCCAATAGAACTCTAGTCTCAATTTTATGGAAGAAGGATTCCACTGATATCTCTTGGTGGAACTTCTATTTACCAGGTGCCTTATTTGCATATCAAATAAGCTATCATCATATCATCAAGATGTCAACTTTCAAATGCATATATGGGCGAATCCATCAGTTCTTTTAGTTTTCAGGCCACAATTGAAGAAAGTATACCTGAAAACTCTGATTTAGTTATGAGAAATCTAGCTGATGAGATTATTTGTCTTCAAGCTCAAGCCATGAAATCAATTGAAATAACCACCCAAAAGGAGACCAAAAGAAGCAATCAGCATAAACCCGCCTTACCTGAATATTTAATTGGGGATTTCATTATGTATTAACACTCTCATCCTGGTGGACGAACTGAGAAGTTAGGATCCAACTGGTCTGGTCCATATTGAGTTATATTTCAAAAACGATTAGAGTACTAGACTGTCCATTTGAGGACTGGTATAGTAATAAACTGAATTCATCCCAGATTTTTAAGAATTTACCCTCCTCCGCAATTGGATCTTGAGGAGGGAAGTGTCAGGATTTTGAAGAACTCTCTTGGTTCTGAAGATTATACTTCATCAATTCCCCCATTACTATTAGAAAGAGAGTGTAATCTATCTAAATTTATCTAGGTTAATAAGAAAGATCAGTCTCATCCTGATCAAGGGATAGTAAATTCAATCACTCAACAATTAATCAGATAAAACAGATCCCAAACCATTACAAAACTGAAAATTATTTCATCCTTCTAATAATGAAATTTAGGTCAAATTATAGCGTATTTTTACCTTAATCTATCGCTTTTTGGAGAATCCACTTAGTAACTTCAAGAGAAACTCTGCCCCATTGGAAGTGTAATTCAAAAATTCCAGACCTACCCAATGTCCATATTTTGGATGAGCTGCCCCCAGATGAGCTGAAAAAGGTCCATACTCTATTGGAAGTATATAGCGACATATTATCCAAATCAGATAATGACTATGACCACATGAAAGACTGGAGCCACTCCATTGATGATGTGATTCCCGTCCTATTGGTCAAAACCTTACCACAAATCAAAGGTGGAAGAACATCAGATGAGGACTGAGCTCAAGCAGTTACTAGATGCAGGGTTAATAGTTCCTTCACAAAGCCCTTGGTCTTCCCTCTTTTGATTATTTAAAAAACATCTCTTGCTTGTCAAAAAGATAACCAGAGGTCATCAGAAAGTCATGGGTTACCGCAGAGTAAATAAGCTCACAAAGAAAGGATAGCTATCCTACCCCCCGCATTGATGACGCCCTGGACCAACTTTCTTGCTCTTTCTTCTCCGTCATAGACTTGGCTAGCAGCTATTGGAAATTAGACCTTTCCCCCAAAGACCAGGAGAAATGTGCTCTAATTTTCAGTGAAGGTCTTTTTCAACCCACTCAACTTCCTCAAGGGTTGTGAAATGCGCCCACAACCTTTCAGCGGGCCATGGATCATATCTTGCAGGACCTGAAGTTAAGTTGCATCATTGTCTATATTGATAACATCACGTTGTTTCAAAGACCTTCAACGGACATATAACTCCCCTTAAGGAAGTTTTTCAAAGCTTACGCAAATCCAAAATTAATTTAAAATCCTCAAATGCACTTTTTTCCAAAGAAGTTTAAGTTCCCTTAGACACACCATTTTCCAAGAAGGAATCCAACCCTTACATGACAAGGTTGAAGCGATATTAAATATGCCTCCCCTAAGAATCTATGGGATATTCATGTATTTCTTAGCATGATGGGGTATTACCATCAGTTCATCCCAAATTCGCTCATCCAGCAAGCCCCTTGTACACCTTATGACAAATAACACTCTTTTCTAATGGGGTGAAGAACAAAAGGCTGTTTTTAAAACGCTGATGCAACTGCTGCAGCAACGTCCTACCTACGGCACCCAGATTATAATAATCCTTTTATCTTGTTTATTTTATCCCAGGCTATGCCGTTAGGCCATATTAACCAACCAGAAGAAAACCAAGTAGATCATACTTCATCCTATTTCATTAAGATGATTTCAAAGGCGGAACGCAACTACAGCGTCACAGAAAAGAAAGCCTTGCTGTTTTGTTAGCTGTAAAACATTATTGCCCTTTTTTTGTAAAGCACTACCTTCACTGTGGTTACCGACCATTCTTCTTTGAGATGATTATAGGATTTGAAGGAACCTACTTGGCAGTTAGCGCGCTGGTCTCTAAAGCTCTAACACTATGACATGAATGTTGAACAGTGTGCAGGAATCCGCTACATGAATGTTGATGGGTCAACTTGGCTACCCATCCTGCAAATTGATAATTTTGAGGCGGAGAGAGTATATGTCTTCTTAATGACCCCAAATGACTGGGATGATGAGGATGAACTAGTTAAGAAATTGTTAGACCGCCACTCCCGCAACACCAAAGTGTAGAGCGGATAGTTATATAAGCAGGTGTGTGCAAAGTGGTTGCCTTAGCTACAGCCCTTGGAACATGTACCTGCTATCCTGAAATCGCATTCTACCCTAAGTCATGGTGGAGTTAAAAAACATATGGGTGGATTAAGGAGCGTTACTATTGGAAGGAATCATGGAAACTGTTGTCAAAGTTTTGGATGCCTGCCTTACGTGTAAGAAACAATCCAGTTTCAAAACTAGATACCAATATAAACCAACTACCTTAAACAACCGTTCTATATCATAAGCTTGGACGTAGTAGTTCCTCTCCTCAGAATACCAGTGGAAATAGATTTATTTTAGTAGGCATTGACCACTTTACTAAGTGGGTTGAAGCCGTGGCTCTCTCTGCCAAAACGGCCAAGGTCACAGCCAAGTTTTTACATCAAACATTTTCACTCGGCATGGCTTTCACCAAGTTCTACTTTGTGATAATGGTAAAAACTTCACCTCCAGAGTAGTTAGATCTTGGCTGCGTCCATAGAGCCCAACAACTTTTATAAGCTCCATATAATTAATCTACTAACGTAACTTTGGAGAGAGAAAATGGTACCTTTGTATTCATCCTTATGAAAATGGCCTCTTCTGATCCACTTCACTGGGATCAATTCCTACTCAGTTCTCTTAGGCATACTGGATTAGTTATTACTGAATCCTGAAAATGTCCCCATTACATGTTCTGTATGTGTAGATACCAGGTATACTCGCCCTTTTAGCTAAAGATGTTTTTCCTCTAAAGTTGAGGAACCTGAGAAGTCATGAGGAGATTGGCTCAACTTATCATTCAGCTTCAATCTGAGGCTATGACGAATTTAAATAAAAATGCTTATGAAAGAGGGATAAGCTGCCAATGAGTTTTGGGCTCCCCTATCTTAATTCAAAGTCTGACCTGGTCCTGAACTGCCATAACCGCATCACACCTAGAAGCGGTAAGCTTGGATCTATTTGGGAGGGTCCCTTCACTGTCACTTACAAGAAAAGTGATGAGTATTCTATAAAATCTTTGGCTACAAATATCACCATAAACCGAATACATGGATGATTCTTATGCCCTTATTCTTTCGCCAACATAATTAAAGGAGGTAATGTCAGACAATTACATGTCCAGTTAAGGAAGAAATGTGTTTTGGGTGCAAATGGTCTCAATGATGGGGGAGTCCACCCCCACACCAGCTCTAATTTGGTGCTTTTCATACAATTATATGTCCAAGTTAATAACGATAGTGTTTGACTATTATATATATATGTAATCAACCAAAAGACCCTGATCAATTCCCGGTGGACCCCCTCTAATTGGTGTAACACTTTTACTGTTATGTTCAGGAAAATAGTACAAGTTTATAAAAGAATGTACCCAATATGCACCAAAATCAGGGGAGTCCATTGGAGGTGCCTCCCCAGGCCACTTCTAGTATATATCAAAAGTACCTACGCCGCAAACACCCCCTTTTATAGCCTTGAAGGGGGTCTCACAAGGTGCAACTATCTTCCCTCAAGGTGTTTGGCGGAAATATATAAAATGTTTGCCTCATGGACATGTCATACCTACTCTTGACCCCTCAATTGGCTGTTCCACAAAGCAAGCCAAGATTTGAGATCTCCTATAGGACGAACGCCCATATTTCCTAAGCTCAAAGCTAATAATGAATTTGATGCCTATTGCACATGAGGATCCAAGTCAATTTAAATACTAAGCATTGAGATTGAAAGAGGGTTCTCTTTTCTTAACCCTCACGTCACCAAATAAAAAACATATAAAAATAACTTTTCACTGTTTATAAGTTTCCCTTTAATTATCAAGTGGTCAAAAAAACCTCTAAACTTATTTAAATCAGCAGTAGATATTGTAACTTCTCCTGCGAATAATTGTTGGAATTTAGGTGCCAAATGCACCAGCGAGCAGTAACAACCCTAAAATCCAACACTAACACACATGAGATTTTTTCAATACCCCTGTATGCTATCCATAGCGCGCTGAAATTTTGCTGAGGCATTACACAGCCCCTGCGGCATCCTAGTGGGTTGGTATATACTTGAGTGGGCTAATAGCACACTTCTCTATTCCTCCTTCAAAAGCTCAAAATGCAAATACCAGTGATTAAATCCATTGCGAATAAATATTGTGCGCCGCCCAGGCAGTCTTTTGCATCATTTAAGTGAGGTAACAAATAAAAGCATTTTTGGTAATAATGTTGAGTTTTCAGTATTTTATTAACAATTTGTCGATCCATCCTTTGTTTTAATAACCATCACTGTGTAGGCCCAAGGGCTCTTTAAGGGTACTAACATTCCCTGCTGTATGAGTTGGTTGATTTCACAGTTGATGAAATTATCTGCTACCTTTAAGTGCCTGATGAGGCAGAGGCTAATCAGCAGATGCCTACCAGTATTGATCTGATGTAGCGCATCATGTGTGCACCCCAAATCATTGTTATCTTTTTCAAAAATACTACTATACTTAATAAATAAAAGTAGCGCTTGGTTTTTTTCATCCTCTGTTAGTCCAGAAAGACATTTCCTAAGTGTCAGGGGAACATATTTATTGCTTTTGTTGCCCATAAGCCCAAGTCCATCCAGATTTTAAAATCACGGACACTTGATACCCCTTCAATAGGTACCAATAAACAAAAGCAACTGTCTGGTGTCACTTATTTTTAATGGAATAAGGACAATATTTAGCTAATAGCACCTGATTTTCGGTATGATCAACAGGATAAATCTGGGTGCAATGACATGTTCCAAATTTGATTGAACAAATGAGGCGACTATCTCATAATGCAATCCTTAAGGAAAATTTTAAGGTGTTTTGGTCCCCACTATGACTTTATGAACCACTGTATTAGTCACATTAAATTATCTTGTACAGGAATACCCTTAGATTCTACAATCTGATTCAGTAATCACTGGGCACAGCCATATGGCAGCTGGTATACAATTGACACTATATCATTTTAAATATAAAATTAAAGCCCCTGTTTTCGATCTGTCGGCCTCATCCTTCTAGTTATAAAATAGTGAAATTATTTGTCCCAGAAAACAAGAGTATTTTCTTTAAAATTGGCTTAGACTCCATATTTCCTCATAAATAAGCTATTGATAGTGAAGTCATAATTTTGGTTAACGAAAACGATGGCAGAAGCAGCAATCATCAGTGATCCAGAACTCAGCAGCAATGCACTGTATGCGCCTTTAGAGGTTGTGGTCTGAGGGCTAGCAGTACCATAGAGTTTTTTAATGAATTTTATCATGAGAAATCACCAGTTTATTACCATTCAAATGGACATAACATCATTTGGTGCTCTATTATTTATGATAGCTCAAACTTTAAGTTTTTATATTAAAGTCAATATAAGTACACTCAGAAAAATAAGTATCAGTAGGATTTGCTTTAAGGACAAGTTGTCAACTTGATATAATTAATTGTGAAGTTATTTTCATAATTGAGGGCTCTACTCCCAAAGCCTCAATAGGTACAGCCACCTAGATTTCAGTCAACATGGGGTCTTACTAGAAAGGATTGGAAGCTCGATGGGTTTTAACAGTTAAGCATACAGCTTTAATATTACTTCTTTTGCCAACTCAGCGACACGATTTTTGTGCAAGTGGGTAATCACCACGACGCTTTCAATCATTATCATTTGTACGCTGAAAGCAGAGCATCGTTTTATCCTTTCATCTCATGGATGGAGGTCTCATATATTTGTTCTTACCTGGGATTTTGTTAAGGGAAGCAGATGTAGAAAATCTAATTCTACTCCTCCCTGTCTTTTCCCAAAATTCCCATTATCTTTTGGATTCACAGCATGATTTCAGAACTTAGGGCTCTGTTAGGGAAACTATTAGAATAGTGCCCCAGTTTTTTTTACAAAGTTTACAGGTAATCTGAGTGCTATCAGGTCTCCCCAAAATGAGGGCCATATAGCGGAAGTGGATATTTTTTGGGGAGGAGGCTTGAGGCCATGGGTTGCAAGGCTCCAAAAGAGTACTGTTGGATGCCTCAAAGTAATAGCACATCTTCAGAAAAAGTATACCATTTGAGTGATATTATTCTCTTCATTTACGACGGGAACACAACCCTAGACAATCCCTTATAAGGCTTAAAAGCATGGCAGAGAGCGATCTGAGCGTTGAAGTCACTTATAATGTTAGCCCCAAATAGTATCTGAGCCTCCAAATAAAACTTCTACGCGAAAACTTTACCATTTAATGTTTGTTAAAACAGATGTTAAGGACTCCGCTTATCAAGTGGTCATCCGCTCACTCCACCAAACTCTTTCGATCAGAAGATCTTAGACGTTGAGGTAGATTATGCCAACCTTAAGTAATTTAGGCATAATTAACTCCTGGATTTGTGAGTCTAGCTAGTTCTCTACAATCACTAATTGCATTCTTGGAAGTTCTCAACATACTAATCTCAAATAGACCAATATTGTTGTGCACATTTACCTGTTAATCTAATTTTGGTAACTTGATAGGTTTAAAGTTGAAGTCTATAGTTGCAGGGACGAAGGGCCCTCATCACTTCTACATAACTTTCTGGTTGATAAAAGCAAAGAATCGGAGTAACTCCCCATTAGCTGCCAGAATGGCCTGAAGGGAGGATGCAGTGGAAGCGCCAGCTGGAATAGTGGCATTAGGAGTTCCTGTGGTATAGGAGTTTTGTAGTTTATGGAATGAGAATGCTTCACATGAGGAGTCATCAGAGTATTTAAGGGAGAGAACTCTCTAGGCCCAAGAATGGAGGTAACAAAGGTGGGTACCTTATTTATAACCAGCGCCTCATTTCCCTCCACTTCAGATTTTGTCAGAATGGTTTTCTGATCAAGAAGTATACACCTAGGGGTGGTTCACTAAGTGCTTGTAAGTCCATGGGAGCGTCTCCTCCGCTTGTAATGGGTGGCATTACCATTACCATTAAAAAAAGGTCTGAGAAGGCCAGCTTACCCTCTCATCTCACAGGGCGACCTTGCCCATGTGGTAGATGAATGATGGGTAACAGATCTCCTTTTTATGGACTCCGCCACCCATCCCAATATTAACTTCAGCTGAATTGGTGCTGCAAATTAAGGAAATTTGTGCCGAGTTATCAGGAAGACAGTATCCTCATGTGGCAAAAGGTTTGCAAGAAGTCAGTGGCAACAAGCATTTGTCATCAAGGCCCAAGAGCCCTAAACCCTAAGCAAAGCCCAACAGGTGCATACTTTTGGTAAGTGAATTATCAAGTAACAAATCGTCAGAAAAGCTCGCCAATGGCATTAAGCCATCAAAAAATGTTGCCAACAGTTTGAAACCCTCCCAAAAATTATCAGAATCTCTGTCATAAAATATTTTTGCCCAAATGGATGCCAGAGTGACCAGTGCAGGTGGATTGGGCGCCCCAACCCCATTTCTGACCCCATGAGACCACCCCTACGTGGGGTGGCCTTGGGGGGTTCCCGCTGCCTGTCAGGTGAGATGCCATCACTCTCTTTGTCAAACTGAATAAAATTGGCAATTTGGGCATTTGGGGACGAACCAACAAGAACCTGGCCCACCACTGACTCTTTTAAAGTCAATTCACAAAAAGGTTCATTTTCCTCCTCTTTCTCAACATTCTCCAGGTAAATCAAATTTAAGGGCCCCAAAACCAAGCTTTCCTAAGCTATTCCACAATTGATTGTTTAATTAAGCAGAAGTAACACTGAGTAAATTGATGGATGATTTTATTACCTTAAAATTCATTAAAAATCTTCCCACGCTTCAATTTAATTGCTTTATTTCAAGATTTTCTTCGCTTAACCCACGTGACACCTCCAATGTGGCCTCATAGTCCTAATATTAACTGGGAAATCCCAATCATGTTAGTAAATTTAGTTCCTACCGCAGTCAAATGGTACTTTATGTTGAAATATCGTGGAGCTTTCCCTGTTTGCAGAGGCCATTTACCAGCAGGATATTAGTATCCTTTGGACTCACCTATCCCCACTCCAGGCGAGGATATGCCTCCTCATCAATGTTTCATGCCCTGTTCACCTATGGGAGCCTCAAACTACCCAATCCAATCTCGCAACTTCCTAAGCCCAGGCCATTATCCCTGAGGCTGCAACAGCCTGGTTTCTTGTTGAGTTTCTTTTTATTCTTGAAGCCTGCCAGCATTCAATTGTTATGCATCTTCCCATGCAATTCATTGTCATTTGAGCGACAATGCCTATGGCATTATGGATCACCTTTTGGGTGATTTTGCATCTCAACTGGCAAGCCAGTCTAAACATTATCTGCTGTCTCCCTGAAATAATTTACCGCACATTGTTTATGGCCATAACCACCCTTATCATAGAGATGGGTGAAGTAGTTGTCACCCTCTACAAAAAAAATGTGCAGTCAGTTTTCTTCCTTATGTTGTTCGTTTTTTCAGTCGCCAGTTTTGTGAGAAGCTCCCAAATAGATTTGGAGAAATTTTCTTGGTAGCATGGCCCCATCGCCCGCTACTCTCCCCTTGGCTCACCCTCAAGTAGCATGTTTGGGTGTTACCTTCCAAGACATTGCGAATCAGGTCCTCAACGCCCTCAATGAGGTGAAAATGTGATCTGTAGTTGCACTAAACAATGGCACTTCACTGACCAATGCTCAGCAGGGTGTTGCCCTTTTGGATGTGGTTGAAGGCAAAGCTTATCAGTGGGTGCGAGGTCTTCTGTGTTATGCTATCTGTGTAGGTGATCCCACCTCACTTGTAGCAGTAGTATCAGCAGCTTTAAACCCCCAGTATCATATTTCAAACGTTTTTCAATTACTCTCCATGATCACCAAAGCCCCTAGCATGGTTTCATTAGTTGCAACCTTCCGTGAGCAAGCCCCAGCCCTGGTTCTCACCGAAGATGTACTCCAAGCAATTTTTCTAGCTACATTGGGTTCAGCCTTCGCTCATTACGTTGTTTAGTTCTTCCATATGTAAATGGAGGATCAAATTTGAGGTGCAGCAACTTCCAATAATGCATCTCTCTGCCTCACTCCCCTTCCCTAAAACAGTAACTTCATGCTTGGATTTTGCTGACTTATCCTCAGGTTCAATTCTGACGTTAAATCAGTATCAGAATTGGTTTCCGGTCTTGATGCTGCCCCAGCGCCTTAGTTGGTTTTCTCCAGATCACCTGTCTGTGAGTCAACGGAAGCCCAGCGGAAAGAGGGTGAAAAGCAAACCCTTGTTCGCCACACTCTAGATCCTAAAAAGGAACCTGCTCTTCCCTCTGACTTAGTTACAATCTCTTCAGTGTCATCTGAAATGACCGCTTCTGTCAATAAACAGAATTAAGCCTACTTTTCTATTATTATTAAATTCCGTATTAATACATCAGGTTTACTTTGAGGCCTTGCTCAACTATTGAGCAGCAAGAAATTTCAAGAGTCTGGAGTTGCTCAGCAGCTGAATCTTGACTTGGACCTGAGGCCAGCGGTGTTGGTCACTTATTTGCCTCCCAGCCATCCTATAATGTAAGGCGCCCATTACCCTTCTCTATTCATCAGTTTAGTTTTAGCAATCTCTTCTAATCAATGCCTAACCTCATGTTTTTGTAGCATTGGGTGTGGGTTGATGGCGTTGGCAATATGTGAGAATCCACTTGGAATCTAACACGCTGCCATCTTCTAACAGTCAGGTGGAGGGCGAGTTCCCTTTATTGTATACTCTTTCCAGGGTGTTGGGATCATGGGTTAGTCCCACAGACGCTTTTTTTTTGAGGGCCAGATAACCCGAAGTTTAAGGGTGTTGGTCATTTACCTGGGTTGTTTCTCCTGATTGAGAAGTCTTGTTTAATCCAGATAACGAGTCTGGTGTGTTAAATTCCAAATAAAACAATTTTTACTTAAAATTGGCAAAAGGGGAGAAAAATTGTAAAGTTTATTATTCACTAACCGCTTTTATAAGAGAAATTGAGTTTTTTGGTCAGGGACCTTCTAAGCCATCCTAGCCTAGATCCTATAGATAAACCAATTGGAGATTTTGTACAAGCCCCATTATTCAGTCAATCTGATAGAGCTCGCCTCATAGCTCAAGTTTCAACCCTGACAATGGTTACTCCAAGGGAGCAGGATTCTGGGCTATTGGTCGGGGTTGAATGCCAATTTTGGTCATAGTAAACTTTCATTGAGGATGATGCCCAACAGAAGTTTGGGCTCATGGGTCAAATCAGGATTAATCGGTAACATTGATAGCTGTCAATTTTTGTTGGGGATTATCTTCAACAGAATTGTGGGCTTTGTGGTCATTTCAGGATCAATTCTCAGTATCCAGCATATCTGAATCTGCCATTCAGGTGGGAATCCTGACAATACCCCCCTCTAGATCTTGGCGTATGGGGGAAACAGATGGAGAAAGTGACTATGTACATGGTTGACAACTGTGACCTGAACAATCTCTACAATTGAGTGTTCATTGACCCATCTTTATATGACTTGATAGGGTCCTGACCAGTTTGTACCCAGTTTGTAATCATGGCCCCCAGTCCAGTAATGGTAAAATAGGACGAAGTCACCTGGTTTGAAGAAGTATAAAGGATTGTGCATGTCGTTAAATTAGTTAGTTTCTCTACTGTTTGTGGTGGACAAGTTTTTGGCAGTCAGGGCTTGAAGTCTTAAGATTTTATTGTAATACCTCAAATAGAGACCTCAGGTGCTTCAGGAGAAGCTTGGTAAAGCATTGACTGGACTTTGGAAGGCAGATGGGTATTTCTGCCATACAACGCTTGTAATGGTGACATCATGGTAATTTAATGATAAATGATCTGATAGACCATGATTGCACTAGGCAAATATTGGAGCTAATGAAGGGGACCAGACATAGCCATTTTCTAAAAGGGTTGCAGTTAGAGTGCCATTTACCCTCTCTAACATTTCAAAGGTTGCAGGATGGTAGGGGGTAGAGAATACCTGAGTGGTTCCCATCAGGTCAGCTAAATCTTTCACTAGCATTGAGCGGAGATTTTGTCCATTATAAGAGAGAATGACATTAGGGCACCCATTATGGGTGATAATTTTTTTATACAAAAGCGTGGTGGTGGCTTTTGCTGAAGCGGTGAGGAAAATATAGCTTTGATCCACTTAGTTAGATGGTCTACAGCTAGTAGAAGGAGCTAATGTCCCTTGGAGGCTCAAGGATGAGGTCCCACAACATCAATGCTAATAGTATGGAATGGTTCACAGGATGGGGCCACTGGATGTTGAGAGCGGGGATTAAATCTGGCTTGGCTTTTACATACCAGATAGGATTCCAATACATCCTGGATAGAAACAAGCATTCTCTCCCAATAACATTGAGTTTTAAGCCATTAGTAAATTTTCCAAATTACCCATGGCTGACTTGCCGATGTCCCTCTAAAATGACATCCATTCATACTGATGGTCTTACATAAGGCACCCATTGCTTAGACACAAGTTTACACAGTTTTCCGTTCTTAATTTGGAGATTTGCCGATTTTTTTACTAATTTGTGCTGGAGGTTTGGGGTTTTGTCCTTCCACAATTGTGGTTGGGTAATGAGGTCATAGATTTAATCCTCTTCAAGGTCAGTTATAGTTATGATGGGAAGCCGAGATAAGCAATCCACAATTTGGTGGATTGGCTCTGGTCGGTGGATAGTGGAAAAATCATAATTTTGAAATTTTAACGACCACTGGGCTAATCTCCCATCAGTGTCTTTCATTTGCTGTAGCCAACATAAAGGACCATGATCTGTTATAATGGTAAAATGCTTCCCATATAAATAAGGTCAAAAATTCTCAATGGTTAGTAAGAACACCAAGCATTCCTGTTCTGTAACGCTATGATTATGTTCAGCTTTAGATAATGTCTTGCTGTAGTAGGCGATAGGATGGTCCACTAAGTTCTCATCATGCTGAGATAGTATGGATCTGATGGCAATATCGCTGGAATCAGTAAAGAAGAGGAAGGTTTTATCAAAATTTGGATGAATAAGTACTGGTGATTGAGATAGAGGGACGTGTATCAGGTCAAAGGCCTGCTGTTTCTCTTCTTTCCACTAAAAAGGTATTTCTTTCTGTAGATATCAGAGTCTCAGAGGTGTCTGCAAAATAGGGGATAAATTGACATTAATAGCCAACCATTCCTATGGGAACTTGTAAAACTTGTAGGGATTTAAGTGGGGTCATCTTAGCAATAGTCAAGACCTTATCATCCATCGGGGATATTCCATCTCTGCTGACCTTATGACCCAAAAAGTCCATCTCATTCTGGAAGAAAGAGCTTTTTGACAGCTTTAGTTTTAACAAAGACTGCCGTAACTACTGAAAGACTTGCCTGAGATGATCTAGTTGTTCAGTAAAGATTTTTGAAATTCCAGTAATATCATTAAGATATACTATTACACAAGAGCGCTTTAAATCACCTAGTAGTCCGTTCATAGCGCGTTGGAAGGTAGCAGGGGCGTTACACAACCCCTGAGGCATTTTAGTGGGCTTGAATAGTCCTTCACTTGTGACGAGAGTGCATTTTTCCCAATCTTTGGGTGACGAATCTACTTGCCAGTATCCACTGGCAAGATCCATGGCTGAGAAAGAGTGGGACCCTGGAATTAAGTGTTAAGAGTTGAATATATGCAGTAGAATAGCTATCTTTGCTAGTGATAGAGTTGAGGCAACGATAATCCATAACAACCTGATGACCACCATCCTTTTTCCAAATTAGTAAACGTGGGGAAGCCCATGGACTTTTGGAAGGCACAAGTAATCTGACTTCCAACAGTTGCTGTAACTCTAAGGCCACTTGAGCTTTATTGACTTTGGATTTTCATTAGGGTCGGGATTTAAATGTAGGGTGATTCTCCGTTTTTATTTGATGTATTACCCCAGATAGTTTTCCCATAGTCACTTGGTCTCAAGGAAAATATATTGCCATATTCCTTGAGGAGGTGTTTGAAATCTTTGCATACATTCAGGTAAAGTTTATCCCCAGTTCTACTGTCAACCAAAGCTATGGTGGGTGGGTGGTCAAAATCTAAATCCTGTAACGAGCCAAAGCAAAACACATTGGCAATATTCTTGATGGGACATAGTTTTACATAAGTGATAGGGGCATACTGAGGGACCTTGAGAGTTCTAGTGGATAAATTCCCTATTATAATAGAGATAGATTTTCCGTAAGATAGATCCAAAATCCCTGGTCAGGTCAGTGCTTCCTTGATGGAAGGTTTGGGGTGTCCACTAAGCTCCAATATTTGATCAGGAGGGGTAAGAATTCAGATCTCCATATCCACAATAACTTGTGAGCCTGAGAGTATTGTAACAGAATGAGGGGAATACAGAGGGATCCCCTCTTTGGTGTCCACAGCCTCCGGGGATAACTTAGTCTTTCCCCTAAGACTTAGTACTCAATTTTGCAGAGGGAAGATGAGTATTTGAGGAAACACGATCATTTTTAGAGGTTCTTTTACTTTTGATGGGGAGTTCGAATATTACGGCATCTAATACCCTAATAGGGATAGGTATTTTCCTTGTGAATGCTGATGCAGTTAAACTCCCGCATCAATTGGACTCCAATAAGCAACTCATAGTTATTGTTTTCTAGCGCAATGGCAGGGGCAGTAATTAATAAACTTCCCAAAACGAAGGGGTAAAGCAGAGTAGACTCCTATAGCCTTGGTAGACTGAATACCTGCCGCCCCATAGTTGGCTTAATCACATTTGAGTCATTTTTATCTTTTGGATAAAATGAGAGGAAATTACTTTAACTGGAGAACCTGTGTTGATTATTACCAGGACTTTACCCTTATGGACTACTACTTTGACCCAAACCACCGATGATCTGAATTTGAGAGTTAGTAGCTAATAGACTGTCTTTTAGGGATTTGCAGGTAAGCAAGCAGAGGATTCAGCTGTGGCCAAATCAGGGTTGTTCAATAGATAAAAGTTTTATCTGCCAATGCTTGGCTTTCTATAAAAGAGCTGACCACCAAACTTTGTTTGGGTAACTGACCAACATAAAAGTAAGAAAGCTGGAGGTTTTTATTCCCTTGAATAGGCAGAGGGACTTGAACTTCTGATGGGACAGCTAACACAGAACAACCGGAAATACTGCGGATACAGCTAGAACTAGAACAAGGGCCTTGAGGCACTTGTTTTTCGTCAGCATAGGGAGTCTCTAGCCCTATACTGACTGATCTTTTGCCAACTTAAGTTAAAATATGCGCAGTTGGCTATTGTGTGGTTGTTTCTTAGAAATAAGTGCAGTATAATTCAGGTGCATGCGAATTGGGGGTGTAATGGCCAATACTTGGGACTGGGACTTATTGGTGTTAATAAAAGATGACCCAACGTGTTTTTGTAGTTTTTACAGGATTTCCAATATAGTCTCTTTAATGTAAAGAAAGGATTTTAAGTTAGACTTCACGACTTTATTGTAAAGTAAGATATTAGGCATATGTTTAAATGCCAAAAATGTAGCGGTAATGGCATCATCTAATGTAAGACAATTTCCTGCAACCAGAGTTTGAGCCTCAAGGTAAAAACAGTGGGCGAATTCAATGATAGTTTCCCCCCAATTAAGGCTGATACCCATAAAGGTTTGTTTTAGTTAGTTAAAATTAAGTCACTCCCAAATTACCGAAGCAAAGCAGTCTTGACATTGGTTCAATTACGGAATTGCATCAGATGGGGGACCATAATGTCTTGAGCCATATGGCTAAGACAGTTAGTCAAATGTTTGAGTCATTGATAGTCAATTGCTTCCTCCATAGAGCTTTCATAGCAATACAAGAAAAGGAAAATGCTTCCCTCCAGGGACATAATTTTCTTTGAACGAAGATTTAAATGTACCACTTGGGGGAGTTGAAGGATAAACATGAACTGATATGTGGACAGCACTTTCCCTTAATGATAAGGTGGTATCTCAGTAATAAGCTTAAGGTTGAAGCGCATCTACTTGTCTCTGCAGATCGTTAAGATCGTCAACTATAAGATCTATTTTTTTGTGAAAGGCATTGAGAGCTGATTTTTTAGTAACAAGTTGGTTTAATTGGCATACTTCATTTTTAGAGAAGTATTAGCTGCTTGGAGTACAAGTTAATGTTGTTCAGTTGTGAGCACTCGTTGCTCTAATCCACATACCAAAGCAGGTAGGTTGTCTAAGGTTCAAGGCGTTCAGGATGAACAGGTAAGGATACTTTAAGAGAGGGGGAACTTTATCTCAATTAATTTGAGTTACTTGTAGGATGCGTTTTAATTAGACATCAAGATTTTTTATTTGTTGGACTAAGGCCTAAAGGTGTTTGTTGGGGATTCCAGGGTCACAACTGGGTCCCAGAGGACCTCTGGGCCCAGGGCTCCCCTTCTTCTATCTTGTCCATCACGACCAGGGGGTTCTTGCTCACCTTCATGGCCATCATATCTGGGAGGTCCACTCTCACCAGGTCCTTCTTGAAACCTGGAGTTATAGAAACTATTCTGTCCTTCTCTTAATTTGTAGATCATTTCCTCCAAGGTTTGGAGACGTTCATCAACAGAAGTAATAAAGTTATCAAACTCAGAGCATACATCAAGGGTATGATCTACAACTTGATTAAGGATAACAACTTCTAGTTGACTAAAACGAGTTGTGAGTTTTGTGTTAAATGAAACTCATGACTACTTGATCCAAACGGGTGAACACTTTTGTATTTCATTAGTAAACTGTCAATTTTCCACAATAGTGGTTCAGTTTTCATTGGCAAACTGGGAGGCAAATTGATAGAGTTGGATGAGATGCGAGTGTATGGTCTCTGATAGCTGCAAGTGGCGAAGTAATTCGTGATTATGAAACCCTGCTACTTGAAGTAAATGGTATAAAGTAGGATGGACAAATTTGACGCAGGAAGCGTTCCATATTTCCAGCTCCAACTTGATCTATATCTACCAAAGAAGTTTGGACTAGATTCATCTTATGAGCTGGCATGGCAAGAGCTCTTCTACTGGCTCAGCCCCCAGGGACGAAGGCCCTAGATAAGAGGAGCTGGAGGGCCTCTGCAAAGTTAGACAGATGCAAGATATATTGGCCAACAGATGGATCATGGAGGTTTACCTCTGTATAAGAGGGAAAAAATATTGCAGTTTATTGCAGTATTCCCAACATTCATGTTAATTTCCCAGTCACTAAGGTGGGTGGCTTCACGATCTAAGGAGCTTTCTGAAGCAAAATTGTTATCATCCATATTTGCTATTGTTGTTCATTTTTTATATTTTCACTGCGAACTTGGGGTGCAACCTGGCAGGGAGCACCAGTTTTGTCAGGATTAAAGGCTAGTCTGACGGATCCTTTTAATTATTTGAGGGCTGGATGACCCAAAGATTGAGGATGTTGGTCATTTACCTTGGTTGTCTCTCTCGTTTGAGAGATCTTGTTTAATACACATAACAAGTCTGGTGTGGTTAATTCCAAATAATTACAATTTTTACAAAAATTGCTAAAAGGGGATAAAAAGTATAAAGTTTATTATTCAATACCCACTTTTTAAGGAATTCAAGGAATTTGATCTGGGACCATCTAAGCCATCCTAGCCTAGATCTCATAGAGAAACTAATTAATGATTTGGTACAAGCCCCAATTAATTTGGTCGATCTTATAAAGCTCACCTCATAGCTTGGGTTGAACCCAACAATGGGTAACTCTGAAGGATCATGATTCTGGCATATAAAATAAAGGTTGATCACCAATTTCAGTCATAGTAAACTTTCATCAGGGATGATGCCCAACAGAAGTTTGAGCTTGTGGTCGAATTGGTATTAATCACTGACCTCAATAGCTGTCAAATTTCACCATGGATTATCCTAACAGAATTGTGGGCATTGTGGTCAGTTCAGAATTGATTTCCATTATATAACATATTTGAATCCGCCGTTTGGGTGGGAATCCTGACACAGGGCTCAAAACAGCGGACCAATTACAACCCTTGTATCTCCTGTAGGTCTTCCGCTGGATTTCCCTGCTACGTTGATAGGCTATCAGAGCATTTTTGACTCTAAAAAGGCTAACTACCTTCCACCACATGCAGAATTTGACTTGAACTTTCAGACTATTGTTGAGGTGGTGAACATAAATTGCCCAATGTACCCACATATGGTGGAGGAGGAGGTTGCCCTCAGTGCCTGATTTGATAACATGCTCAAGAAGGGTTGATTGTTTAAAGTGACATCCCCTGTTGCTTCTTCTGTTGTCTTCGCCCAGAAGGCTGAAAATTCCCTTCATCCCTGTGTATATTACGGCCACCTTTACAATATCGCGGTCCATGACCCTTATCCACTGCCTTGGAACAAATGATCAGCCAAGTAATTGCAAAGTTGTAGGTATCTTCAAAAACTCGGTCTAGTTGATGCCTTTAACAAATTTATATGACAGAACGTCAGGATTGGTTTACCACTATCTAAACAAGAAAAAAACATATTCCGATTATTAGTGATGCCTTTCAGGTTGAAGAATGCGCTTGCAACATCCCAAAGGATGCTTTATAGTGTGCTGGATGATCTCCAATTCACCTGTGCGGTTGCATATATTGATGACATCCTGGTACATTCCCCCACTCCCAAAAAGCATGCTAAGGACAAGGAGGCGGTAGTGGCTGTCTTTCATAAGGCGGTCCTAATCTTCAGGCCTTCAAATTGCGAATTTTACTGGTAGGAAGTCGCATTCTTTGGTGACCTTATCTTAAAAGATGGGCACACCATTCCACACAGCAAACTTGATGATATCCACAAATTGCCAACTCCAACAATCCAAAGCAAATGAGAAGCTTTTTTGTGTACTATTACATACTTATAGAAATTCTCTCCCGCACTATCCCAGTTAGTCACCCCACTCATCAGCTCAAGGCAAGAACTTCTTTTGCTGGACGCTTGAGTGCCATCAGGAATTTCCTCTATTAAGGTTGTGTTTTTGTCACCCCCAATCCTTAAGCATTCGGACCCCTCCAAACCATATATTGTGGCATGCAATGCATCTTCCACTGCGGTTTGTCTGTCTTGCTCTAGGAGCACAATGGATTGTAACACCTAGTTGATTGCTTTTTACACAATTTCTCTTCCACTGAACAATCCTAGGCCACCTACAACAAGTAGCTGGAAGCCATGGCGTGGGCCTTGACCCACTGAAAGTATCTTTTTCAGGGCACTCAGCATGAGTTGACTGAGAAAAATAGATCATCAATCTCTTCCTTATTTTCTCAAGCCACAGAAATTGGCACACCGGCAGGCTAAACATTCCAGTGTTTAGACTTCATATATAAGTTTGTAAGAAGAGCATTAAATGTCCTTTCCAATTTTAAAAATTAATCCTGCACTTTTCCCAGCTGACTCAGACGAGGAAGATCTCATCACAGTTATTTTTGCAGCCCAAATCTTGACCATCATAACTCCCGTGGTTCTGGCAGCAGACCTAGCTCCACATGCGCCCTTGATTTCATGGGCTTTAGAGCGCATATGGCATGTGCGGAAGGAGTGGACCTTATGGAGTGGTCTTTCCCAGCTTCAAAGATCACCTTGTATTCTCTGGCCAAAGGGATCATTCAATTTAGGTCATGGGTATGGGTCCCTCCCTCCTCTGAGCCAAAGTAATTTAGGCTCATCAAGATCCTGCCTACAGTCAGTTACCCATGGAATAAAAGTGCATTGATTTAATTAAGTGTACCTATAATTGGTGGGTTCGTCAAAGGATTTCCCAGCATGGATCACAGACTGCGTAAATTTTGACAGGCCAATTTTGACTGGTCTGGTGGCAATGGTCTCTTACACCCCCTGCAGCAGGCAGAGGGGCCATTAACATTGGTGTACGTGGACTTTTTCATTGAGCTTTCCAGCTCCAGAGGTTTACCATGGCTATGGTGGTCATAGACCGTTTCACCAAATTCTCCTTGTTCATCCCATGCTTTACCTCCATTACTTCATAAAAAACTGCCCATTATTTGTGCCCCATGTGTTTTTGATGTCCATACTCCATCAGGATATTGTCAGCAACTTTGAGCCCCAATTTACGGCATGGTTTTTGACTGAGCTCTTGGTGAACTTAGAGATCACACCTTGTCACTCCACTGCGTACCATCCACAGTCAGATGGCCAAACCAAACGGGTCAATCAGACCCTGGAACAGTACCCGCGGTGCTACGCTGCAGCCGCTCAGGATACCTGAGAGGATGACCTTCCCCTCGCCCAGTTTGCATATAACAATGGAACTATGGGTCCGCGGGTTTCTCCCCATATGAGGCTACCTTGAGGAATAATCCTTCATTATTGGTTGATCAAAGCTTTCGCCTGGAGGTACCTGCTTCAGCTGAACATGCCAGCATATTAGGGCGATGCAGTCCTTGGTTTGGGAGCACTTAACTAAGGCAATAAGTGATTAAAAGCAGTTCACAGATATGAAAAAGCTCCAGCAAACAATATAAAGATAGGATCCCATGTTATTCTTGACACGCGCCACTTTCACATGCAGATGCCATCAAGTAAGTTTGCAAGTAAGCTCTCAGGTCCCCACCTGGTGGAAGAGGATTTGGAAAATACCGCCTTCCTTTTAATTTTGTCACCCCACTGGAAGCAACACCCAGTCTTCCACGTGTCTCAGTTGTTCCCATTAAAGGGAGATTTCTCAGACCCAGAGCCTATCATGATTGAGGGCGCAGAGGAAGCTGAAGTTGAGGCCATCTTGTCTTCTCGCAAATATCTACAATCAGTCCAATACCTTGTCGCGTGGAAAGGTTATCCAGCCTATGAGAAAAGCTGGGTTTGTTCATAGGACTGTGCCAACTTCTCAGAGCTCATCAAGGCTTCCCATGAACCCACCCAGATGCTCCCTGTCCTCCTCCAGAAATTGCTACGTTAATGGCTATTAAGATACCTAAGGTTCATAAGTATGTGGTCCTCTCTCAATTCCCAGTGGTGGTGCTCCCCCTTTGGGAAAAAAGAAGAATAATATAATTCCAGGGAGTGTCCCCTCTGCTCGTACTGGGTGGTGTTCCCATTCCCATCAAAAAGGGTCCAAGAAGGACAGCTGCTCCTCTCGCCTCCAGGGCATTCTCGCCCATTTAGTGGACGAACAGTGAGTAACAGCTCTCTCTTTAAGGACTCTTCCACCTGTCCCAGTATTGACTTCAGCAAAATTGGTGCTGCAAATTAAGGGAATCTGGACGAGTTAAAGGAAGACAGTATCCCCATGGGGCAAAAGGTTTGCATGAAGTCGATGGCAACAAGCCTTTGGCATCAAGGCCTGAGAGCCCCAAACCCTTAGCAGCAAAGCCTGATAGCTGCTTAATTTTGATATATAAAGTATCAAGTGTCAAAACATTGGCAAAGCTCGCTGATAGCATTGGGCTATCAGAAAATACCGCTGACAGTTCGAAAACCTACCCAAATTCATCAAAATTTATGTTCAACATTTATCACTTTGCCAAAAGGGCGCTAAAGTGACTGAGTTCGTGTGGGGTTGGGTGATCCAAACCCGTTCCTGGCCTCATGGGACTGCCCCTACATGAGGTGGCCTTTGGAGGTCCCGCTGCCTGTTGGGTAAGAAGCCATTGTTCTAGTTGCCAAAACCAAAGAAAATGTCAATTCAGGCATCTGTGGATGAACCAACAGTGACTTGGCCCACCATTGAAACTTTTGAAGTCAGTTCGCAATATGTTCATTTTCCCCCTCTTGCTCAAATTTTGATACGTTAGATCAAATCTCAAGGGCCCCAATATTGCGCTTTCTGAATCTATTCCCTAATCAATCGTCTATTTAAGCAGTCATAACACAATGAGAAATAGACGTTCAATCTTCATATCTTACAATTAATCAATATTTTCCCACTCTCAAATTTAATTGATTTATTTCAATTTTTTTTGCTGAACCCCCATGACACCTCCAATGTGGCCTCACAGGACTTATATCAACTATGCAATCCCAGTCATGTTAGTAACTTTTGTTCCTACTGCAATCAAATGGGCATATCATGATGAGTATTTAGTTAAACTCTCTGCAATTGCAGAGGCCATTTTTCAGCAGGATATTGGTATCCTGTGGTATCAACTATTCCCGCTCCAGGAGAGGATCTTCCCCTTTCCCAGGTTATTATACCCAGTTTCCTTACATTAGCTCTGAACTACCCAATCTAATATTGCAACTTCCTACGCTCAGGAACTTAGACCTGAGGCTGCAACAGCCTGGTTTCTTGTTGGGTTTCTTATTACGCTTGCAGCCCAAAGGTATTCAATTGTTATGCATCTTCCCGTACACTTCAACATCATTTTAGTGGCAATGCCTCTGGCATTCTGGCTCGCCTTTGGGTGCTTTTGCATCCCAACTAAAAGGCCAGTCTAAACATCATCCGCCATCGCCCTGACAGGACTTCCCTGGCGACACTTACAAAGATTATTTTTATTCCAGTTTTGAACTGATCCATCATAATAGAGAGATGTTGGAGAATCACCAGTACTAAAGGCTTAACATGCTTGATTTCTAGCTATCAGCAAGAAGATATGCTATCAGAAACAAGTACTCACTTCCTAAGGATTTTAATTCTGACCTTAATTTCTCATAGCAGACGCAAGAATCACTTGTCTAGTACAAATCAGTATAAGAGCACAGTGCCTTATACATATCAATATCCATGATGTCGAGGAAGTGTTAATAAGAACCCATATTTTTTAATCATTCACTAAACAATAGTGATCTAAGATTACTTCAAGAGATGCCAGCGTGGCCATTTAAATCTTACTGTACCTGACAAAAGCCATTAGAAGTGTTTTAGTGACCCTCTGGTCTGCTTCTTTACCTTCTGTATGTTGCTCCAAATCAGCTTTAGAATAGTCATTATCTTGAGTACAGTGATGAATAATATTTACAACTCTTTGTGGAGGCCACTCCTTAATTGTAAAATAAACAATACAAGACAGATTAGCATTTAGATTCACATTCAGTCTTTCCACCTTATGGTAGGTGTCCTGAGTTTTCTGCCAGTTAAACAGAATGGCAGCACAGAGGTCACAGAAAGCGTCGTCAAACCATCTGATTATGAAGGAATTATCCTGTTGCTGGGCTTCCATAAATATAACCATCTAATATTATCAATATGTTGCCAGGCAATAATCTTGTGAACTTGGCGGATAGAAGGATTTACATAACTTGCAATTCTTCTACTAGTTGACCTTGGGTGGCGAGTCTCTGCTAACCAAATCACTGATGTACATCTTGCTTTAAATACGGTAGCTGTCACAAAATGTAAATATATACGTTTTGATTATAAAACATGCCCAGTTGGTCTTCATTCACATTGGTTGCAATAAGATGGTAATTGTGATGCAACCATTGAGATACTTACTGTAGCTGAGCTTGTCATACATTGGACACCAAGACTAATGCTTGAGATTCTAAAGCACTAGAAGGGGGAAGCTCGCCGTAGGAGCCTCTACCCCTCCACTTTTGGAATTTCAAACTTGAAAATGATCAATAGCCATATCGCCTTCATCCATTGTCTTATGTAGCTTAGCTCTAAAACCAAGGGCAAAGTGGTTCTCCTCCAATATATACTTGTAAGATAGTGCTCAGGTAACAAAGTTAAACCTCTTGTAGTGAGCATCACATAGGTTAAAATGGCATTAGGGTGTAAGAATTTCGGTGCACATGTTGCTACACTTAAAATACAAGACACTTTAGATGACAATGGCCTTTTAAACTTGCAAAAGAATCTTCTTCAACAAGTGATTTTTAATTAAAATAAAGAGATGCACAATGTATTTTCAATACTGACATGGGATATTTAGCTCTCAAATGTATATCTCCTTTGCTATAGAGTTTTCCAGAAACATATGGAAAAACATCTTCTTACCTTTAGAATCCTGCTAAGATATGCCCTTCCACTAGCGTTCCTATTGGTGCATTTTTTGTTTACTAAGCAGCACATAAAAGTGGTAGACTAGAGAAATAATTATCTAAAACAGGATAAGGGAGAAAAATTGCTAGGGCTTGGGAAATTACATTTATAATCATAATCAACCAACTTCAATCAGGACACTTGCTGATGATTAGATTACAGCAATAGCCATCATACTAGATCTTTTACGCCAGAACAAGAATACAATTGAACAATAAGATTATACATAAGAGTAACAGAAATTGCACCAATGGGATTTGGATTTAATCTTCTATATTTTCATTTAAGGATGAGAGCGCCAAAGTAAAATCACTAAAAGTAATTTAATGCAATATTAACAACTACCCAAGAAGTTGTGGGAAACGCGTTGAAGTACTAATAATGATTTGTTGAATTTTTTATCTACACATTAGTTAAAATATAATTATTAAATAAATATTGTATAAGCTGATGGTTGGTTAAACCAATTTCATCAAAAAGACACCAAGAATAATCCTGAGCTACACCACTCCTTGCTTCCAGCATTTGTGAAGTATAAAGATGCACCATCTATGATTAATTACATGAAGAGATGTGAAGTGTTGTTTGGACTGCCCAATGCGGAAGTTCAAACCAACTATCCCCCAAAAGTTGACGAAATTAATAATAGGGATCATGGAGAGCTTTCCTCCCCTTCAAGGAAATTCCAGAAATTACTACAACATAGCTTTTATAGTTTATTGGATATGTGAAAATATGGTGTAATATGCAGTCCCTGCCTTCAATGAAGCCCTGGGATATAACTTATGACTTTTCATGAAGATGTCAGCCAGGGAGAAGGGCCTTGGCAGTAGAAGGTGACAATCAACTATCAGTCATTGTTCAATCTTATTGCAGAGTCATAAAAAATATTTGCTATATTTATATTAAAGAAAAAATAAAGACATCCCTATGGCATCAGCCATCACCAGATGTCAGCGAACAGCCATGGGACGTGAGGTACAAGAAGTTGTCTCTAAAATTTATGGCAACCAGATTTCTGAGCAAAACCGATTTGAAGATAATAAGGAGTCTCAGGCTTTACTTTATATAATAAGGTTCAAAGTTGCATTACAGTGAGGATATCGCCCTAACTCTAAGAAAAGACTATTAGAAAAGGAATAAAAAAGTCCACTTGTATGGTGGTAAAATCCTTTTTAATTATATATAAAACTCACAATAGCTCTATAAGGAGGTAAACTCTTGGGTGGAAAAAGGTGGTATTGAATAAATCAGAATATAAAAATAGACCTTATATAAAGGAAGATGTGACTAACAGAGATATTGGTCAGAGAAACATTACTTTAAAGAAAATTTGGGATGATGGGCTTGATCACTTTACTGGGTTTCTAATCAATATTAGCCAATAACACAATATTACCATCAATGATAGTTCTACAATTGAGTATATGTGAACTTGAGACTTTGAAAACAGCTGAATTTTATCTTTTTTGGTAATATTAGATTTTGTAAGTGAGTCAAACTTTGTTTGGAAATCAAACGTAATAAATCATCCACAATTAAAATATAGTGGGTGATTTACAGCAACGTTTATATAACATCCTAAAACTCATAACTTAATTTTTGTGGATTATTCTGGCCTGCTTGGCCTTAAACCAGAGTAGATACAAGGATATACGAGTTTAGGGAGGGCGCTGACTAAAACCCTTAGGCCTTCTTTATTTCCTCCTTATACCCACAATTCACGCTAGAAATCATGTCATATATGACATTTAACAATCAAGACTTATATTACCCACTTACCTGATGTAGGAGAACAGATCAAGTCTGTGATTAATCAAATCAATACTCCTTTAGCTTTTTCAATATATGGTAATTCACACTATTTTTAGGATTTTACTTATATTGATATTCATGTAAGAAAAGCTTAAGTATAACCCATTGTTACCCGAGGCACCCCTTTTATATTATATCCATTAAGTTCCCAAAAATGCGAGAAAGCTCCCCATGTGGCCCACCATTAATCATATGGAATGGCTGGGCCTATGAGTACTATGAGTGATGGGGAATATAGCGCGTTATCATCGAGGTTGGCTCTTTGCAGATTAGTTCCCTACTATAGTGTTTCCTAATGATAAATTCTAGTTTTATTTTTGTTGGTAACAGCTTTTATAGGTTTATGGGGCTTTTTTTATAAAAAGAGGATAGCACTTTTACTATCCTCGTCAAACCATTACCTTTTACTACTTGAGGGATAAGTTGGACTTCCCCAACTCATAGAGATAAAATTTTCAATGTGGTAATAATAATAGTGTTGTCCCTATCTGTTACCATCAGAAAGGCCAAAAGAGTTCCCCTATACCTTACACAATTTATGAAAATAAAGGCACCCCCTTAAAGTCTCTAAAAACTGTGTATTATATGTGGGAGAACAGCATGTGATGTCAACAGGAATGAGATTGGAGCTACCTGAAGGAATACTGAGAGATTTTCTTCCCTTGGTAACAATTTAAGGATGAATTTTTTCCGCTCCTGGGATAATTTTGTCAAGTCACCAACATATCTGTGTATTACGTAAAACTTAACTGCATCAAAATTTCCATTAGTAGAGGGAAGAAGTTTACATTTGTACAAAACATTATGTTGGAAGAGATTTGGGAGTTACGTGAGTTTGAAAATCTAATGGAGTTTGAATACCCTAACCGTCTTTAACAAACTATTTTGTTGTTTCTTTTGAACAACATTATGACTAACTAAGATTCTTAAAGAACAAGAGATGGATCTAATATAGAATTTACTCAAGTATATACAACAGAAAAATCATGACCTTATATGCACTGTGAAAATCCAGCACATTGTTAAATTGGGGATGTAAGAACCATTCATTTACTGCTAATATGGAGAAGCAAGGTATGTGACAAGGTATTTCAGAATGAATTGAAGAAGATTATACGTCAAGAAATGGGTTTCCTCTCATGAAGAACATGGTTGTTAGGAGTCCAGCGCGCAATGGAACAACTTGACTTCCTTTATGGGTACGCCAAGACCCACGTGGATAGCCACAGTCCACAAGGCACCTCAAGTTTCAAGGAACTCAGAGAGAGCGTCTTGGAGTAGTTTTGGACATTTTTAACCCAGTGAATTATGCCCATAGTCATTTACTATATAAAAATGACTCATTAATACATGTTTCTAATAAATAACTTCAATAAAGCCAAAATGAGAGATAAAAAAGGAATAACCAAACACTTTACCATTTATAAGGTGCTAGGTTATATGTGGGAAAGGGGGGAAAGGGTCTTTAAGCCAAATAGCAATAGGGGAAATGATTCCATTATTAAATCGTTAATAAATGTAAAAATTTAAACTTTGCCTTGATAGTATCATTTAAGATTTCCAAGCTATCCTTGGGATGATTTTTGGACTTTCAAATGTTAAAAATCACAGATTTGCCTTCATAATGGGGTGTTAGGTTCAATCCCTATTTTTGGCCATTTCTTTTCAATTTTGGCTTAAATTCGCTTTCTAGGTTTGTTTTCTCCTTTTAAATTGACTTCTGGTTGGACTACCAGTTGATAGAAAGGAAATGGGACTATGGTGTGAGACTTCTGGTATTCCTAAATTCTAGAAAAAATTTGCTTATACTTTTTTTATAAAAACTTATATATTTTGACACTTGGATGGTTTTGGGTTGAGGGAAAAGTGTGGGAGAGGCTTGTGTCAAACAGCGAGGGGCAGCAGCCACATTTCTCTCATCCAAGTTATACTCCAGGTCAGAAAATTAGGTAAGAGGTAAGGCCCTATGGTTTACATATTTCTTGGTTCTAAAGGGGTGCATGACCCATTCAGATTAATAGCTAGAGCCAAGACCCTTACAATGTGCCAGTCTAGTACTCATAGAAAGAAATATGGCTCTAATGAATCATTTTTATTTACTGATGTTTAGATAATATAACTAAAATTGATACTTATCCTTTACATCTAATAGATGATGCCTTAGATAGTTCAAGTGGAGCATTATAATTTACAGCTTTAGATCTCATTAGTGGATACTGGTATATCAGCCTGCCTCCTGAAGACCAGGAAAAGTGCGCAATAGTTATTTTTCAAGAAAAGTTCTAACTGACTTTTTTGTACCAAGGATTGTGCAATGCGCTGGCCACCTTCCAGTAGGTGATGGACGCTATAATATGATAACTGAAGATAAGTTGCATTTTAATTTACATTGACAATATAAATGAGTTCCTGAAATGTTGATCCAGCTTTTTGCGCATCAGAAAGAGGTTTTTTGGAGGTTAGGATTAGCTTAGTTAAAGATCAAGTCTAGAAAGTTACAATCATCTAAGTCCCAATTAGAGAATCTGTGTCACATTGTTGACACTTAAGGAATATGGCTACAATTGCAAAAGCTTAATGCCCTCAACTGCAAGAGTATTCTAAAGTAAGCGAGATTTTAAGGCATTTTTAGAATAACTGGGATTTACCTCTAAAATAAGCCATGATGAGAAACATTCTGTGTCTCTATTCCATCTAGTTTGAGAGTAAAATCACTTTTCAATGGCCTCAAGGAGCAAAGGCTCCTTCAATTGTCTAGAGAAAGATTTGACATACACCTATTATGAGACAAATCAACTTCAACCAGCCTTTTATAATACAATTTCACGCATCTCTTATGGCTATAGGAGCTGTACTCTCTAAGATAAGGGATGATGGAGAGGAGCATCCAGTAGCCTTCTGCAGCCACGTCTTGGACAATCATGAAAAAAATACCAAATGTAACTAATTAATATAGCTTAGCCTTAATATGCATGTGCATAATTTGATTCTATATACATGAGATCAAGTTCAAGAATGTCACAGACCATGCTTCCTTGGAATGGTCATAGGATCATAAGGAAGCAAAAGTTCAGTTAGCATAATGGGACTTAAATATACAGGCATACAAATATGAGATTGTATATCACTCAGAACAAAACTCATCATAATGCTTATGTACTTTTGTGGCTGCCTGTTGTAACAACTATATCATTTTGTAGATCAACTAAACGAAAAAAGAAAGCAAAGAATTATGCCAATGAAAACCTGCTATTCACTGCACCTTTGGCTAGATAATGAAAGACACAAAAATTGGGATGTATAATTGTATATAATTTCGAATTTATTATAAGGCACACCAACCAGGAGATAGACATTGCTGAAGCACAGAAAGTGACAAAACAAAGAAAAAAACAAACAAACTAAATTCTCAGATGAATAAAATGACCGTTCAAATAAAACGGGCAAAACAGAATGATTGAGATACCAACCTACCAGGTGGGACAGCGCTGAGGCGCTCATCCTACCATGGCGGTAGGGGAGGGGGGATCGTGGGGCTCATTATCAGTCTCATTCACCTCATCGGCAAGAGCACGAGACAAGGAGGAGAGCAAAGGGGTGGGGTAATCAGTGACATGGGGAGTGAGGTCAGAAACAAGCGGCTGCTTGAGGAATTGATCATTCATCAGTAAGTCGCTGATGTATTTGGCAAGGGTGGCCTCCGCCTTAATGTGGAGGGCAGGGAGCTGGGACAGTGAAGCCATGGAGGCACAGGTAACTTGAGAGTTGGCCTGCGATGTGGAAACCACTCTCTGAATGGCATCCTTAGCGCGTCTGTGGGAAATTTCAATGGACATTTTGTGGTTTAAGGGTGTGGATGTCCTGAGGATGGGGGGCGGGATTTCCATAGCTAGCACTGCTAATGATGACTCTGCCATTTCACAGATAGAGGTTACATCAGGGTGGGTGGCTACTGCGACAGCAAGCTGGTGGTCCAAGCAGAACTCCACGGCGTCCAGTTGGGGGCTAAAATTGTTGGGCGACCAGTTTGGGAGTTTGACTCTGGGCAAATTCGTGAAATGTGTGTTGCGATGCCTCTATAAAATCACCCATCTCATCAGTTTCAGCCAATGAGGACCATGAGTTCAAATCAAACTCAAAACTTGGGTCGTCAAATTGAAGTGGTGTGCTTGCAATTGCAGAATAACGTGGGAACCCACATTAGTCCAAGCCAATCCCTTATTGGATGAGGCACAAGTGGCACTGGGCGAGGCGCATGTGGCATTGGCCTGAGAGAGGGGCTGATTGACTGCAGCAGGCACCAAGGCGGCAGCAGGCATTGGGGGAGGGGGTAGGATTGTACCCCATGTCAGAAAAGTAGTGGGGTGTGAGGAAAATTGGGGGCCTTGCGACGACCACGCTGGGTCCAAGGAAGTTGTGAGGGAGAGGCATTTGCGCTTTGAGTGATCTAACTCAAAGCAGGAAGGACAGATTGTCCTTCCACCCTCTATATGGGCCCAGAATGGGTGGTCAGGGGCTGAGGGTATAATGGCGTGGTGTGGAAAGACCAAAGCAATATTAGAAATTTATGGGGCTTATCGTGGCAAATGCCCAAGGCCCAGCTAGTCAAGAGGCCCCATTGGGCACTATGAACTGAAGGATGGGGTTGGAGCTTTACGCGGCTAATCCATCCATTAACTCCTGATGGAGCACTGCGGGGGGAGGTGAGTGGGCAACCCCGCGAATTAAACTTTCATAGTGGTGTCAGTGGGGAGCTGGGTGCATTTTGTTGGTATAGTGGTGCCCTTGAAGACCAAGGGCACAGTAGCCGCAGTGGCGGCGTCAGCTTTGCAGGTGAAGCTGAGGTCAAAATGCCCCTTAAAGGGGCAGAAGTCAATGAAGCTGGCCAGCTGCATCACCACCTGGGCCAGGTCAATAATTGCACGTTCCTCATATAGGAACAATCTACCATACTTGACCCAAAGGCCAAAATGGAGCTGGGAGCGGGGGAGAATGAGTGGGCTGTAAGGCACCTGAGTTCATGCCAGGTGGATGGCGAGATCCTTGGGTGGACTAAACCATCCCAAAGACTTATTTGGACTTGACAATCCAGACTGAGCATGTTTTCCCACCGGATAGAAAATGCTAGGTGGGGTTTCGCCGCTGCCCCACTCTGGAGCAGCCAGTGGCAAATCCAATGTCATTGGGGATTGAATGGCTACAGTTGGTTATGATCACTAATTGTTTACTTGCTTTTCTGTTTTTGCTAATAAAATTGCTTGAAAGTGACTTTGAGCATAAAGAAAAACCTATAATTGTATAAAAATTGTGAGGAATAACCAAAGATATCTCCCAACCTTCTGCCCTTCCAGAAATAATCATGTGAGCCCATTGCAAAGTTAAACATGGAGGTTTACTTAAGAGCTAATTGTAATCCACCAGGGATATTAATGGGAATTCTTTAAGATTCAATATTTGAGACGATAAATAAAATGCCACATATGTCAAGCCCATCAGCTCTATAAGCCTAAAACTACCTATAAGTTGGTTAAGCCTAAATGATCCTGGAATAAAGTGTCTATAGATATCATGGGACCCTTTCCAACCAACCTTCTCAATTTCAGATATTGTAGTAGAAATCAATCATCTCATTAAATGGGTCAAAACTTGAGCTAATAGGTCTTAGGCAATATTCACTGCAAACTTCACTATCAAACAAGCTATTCACTAGAATGGTTATCTACAAGCTATCCTTATAGATAGTGCTACTAATTTCATCTCTTGGGTCAATTACAAGGTATATGAGCTAATGTGAATCCGTAGGGTTCTCACCTTCCATATCATTTAGAGGCCAAAGGGTTGGCAGAATTTGCCAACATTACCTTAGTGTAAGCCCTTCAGAAATTTGTCAATAATCCTCTGTTCAATAGGACATATATGTAGCTTCAAATATTTTCATTTATTATATATGTTACCACAGTGATATGATATATTCACCTTTCCCGCTTTTGTATGGATAACAACCTGCATTACAAGCTTTATTACAAATAATTAATTAAGAGGACAAGATTTGACCAAATGAGTTTTTAAGAAACTGGTGAACTCTCTAATTAAAATTCAGATCAAAGACTATGTAGCAGCTCTAACTAGAAAAATTAATTAGAAAAGAGATAACATACATAGGTTCATAGTGTTGAGCTTTGCAGTTGGCAATCAAGTTGCTGAGATACTTATTGATTTGGTAGGACGCATAAGTTAGCCACTTTATGGAAAGGACTTTACGTATTACTTGACTGGGTCATTGATTAAACATATGCTATTTGAAGATTAGTTGATGAGAGAATAGTTTATTTGAATTCAAACTAAGTTTCTACGACCCTATGATATATCTGGCAACCATCCCAACAAAGTTTAAGTGGTAATTCTAGTCAATGAGAGGAGTTAGATATTTGTTGACTTTATTATTTGGCTTGCAAATTATAGTTGTAATACAATCTCAACCCTACTATCTGACTTTAACTTAAATTGGGTTGCATTGTTGTTGCCCCCATAACTTCCCATCCAAATCCTTTTTTGACAAATCAAATTCCTCCCATGACTGCATTTTACAATACCTGATGATCCTCATTATGAGAGTTCTAATGAAGCTTAAATGAAGTGACCAAAATATAATTATCTTTATCTAATCTAAAAAAGGATCATTCCTATTATTAAATTTACTGTTATATGTTAAGACTTTGGCGTAGTTTTTCTATACCAAGGATTAGCTAACTTACCGCATAGTTTTGCAATACAATAATGGAGTTGGATTTATATAACTATTACCTGCGCAAGTAGCATATAAAGGGACTTTGTACTACACAAGTGGTGCTCACTAAAGGTTTGTAGTAGCAGAAAAAAAATATTATAAATCTTACGATAAACCATTCAAGAAGGGGGAGATGACAAGTTATACTGATAAGTAATCTTTTAGGCCAACCCTATTAATCCTAATTAAATGCATTAAAGGAAGTTGTATTCCAATATTTTCCCCGTTTTGAATGCTTTGAGACTTATACTTGCCATGGAGCATCCAATATAGATTTGAAAACGTTACTTGGGCATTACATCTAATTGATCACAAGATATCTGACCTAGTGTACACTTTAATTTTATAATCAGCAGATTTGGGACCAGTTCAGTCAGAAATATGAGCATTTTCAGGCTTTAAACCATAGTTAAGTACTACAACAAGCTATTAATATAGCACAAATAGGTAAATATCCTGATGACAATTTTCAAACCCATTGTTCATAATTCCCAATTGACCATTTTTGCCATCACGCCCTAATAATGGAGGTGTTAAAGATTTTGCAAAATGTAGAAGCGCCTCAGTACTTATTTTGGAAACTAGAAACCAAATAGCAGAGTTTTTAACGTAGGTTAACAACCAACAAAATCTTATCCTAAAGTTTTGCACCAACTGGACAAACTAATTGATCACTCAAACGGAAAAGTGTTAACCACACAGTCCTTAAGAAATGGACAATCAATGAGTCACAAATGAATGGATACAAAGCCATGACTAAACTAAGAGAAGAAGTTGGGCTTAATTTGTCACTCTAGGGAAACGTCACTCAACAGGCTGAGACGGGTGTGGAACTCAACCTATACACACATCATGAGATGGAGATGGCTGCACATCTGTCAGAAATTTGCCTTTGCAGCTAAAAAAAGAATGTTTTAGGTCTATCTCAGTCAAAAAAGGAAAATGTCAGCCATTTGTGATTATCCGAGGATTTTAAAGTGATTCTCACAATATTAAATTCATGCTATCAAAAATTTCAGCCAACAGTTCCTGGACAACTCTCAGTGGAACCCCATAAATCAGGGTAACATGAGTTTCATGATTCCACTATGACTGGATTATAAGCCTTAGGTCATGAGGGCGGGACAGATGGTTCTACCAAGATTGATATGAGTAATAGTAATTTGAGCGCCTCAAAATTAGGCAATATTGTGTTGTTGGTAAATCGCCTCAAATTGGGCGTCATGAGATTAACGATTGAAAAATTGATGTAACCAATGAGATAGGGCGAATTGAGTTACTAAGCCATGTAAGTAGTATCATCCAAAAGTGGTACAATATAAGCAGGATAAGATGATCAAGGGAGGTTAGGTTTTTAGTAGTTTTATGCTAGCGGAGCAGCGGGAATCAGCTGTAATAAATATATTAATAGAGAAGAGTTGTGGGAGCAAGTGCTCCACATTTATTTTATAAGCCTATTATTTTATTTTCAGGATAATGATCCTCACATCGTTGATCCTAGCTGCTCAGTGAGTCAAACCCTTTGCCAAAACCCTTTGGTGTATCCCTCACATATTGCCAATTTTACAACAGTGGTGCTCACTACAGGGGGCCCATTGATCAATTATAATATGATAAAAACTCAGTTGCCAGCCATGTTGACTCAAGTTGCCTATGTGGAGCTGAAACTGGCGTTGGGTGCTGTGCTTAAAAAACAAGATGAGCTGCTCCAGGAGGTCTACTGTAATAAGCTGCCCCCATTTGATCGCGAAGGGAATATTCATGAGGACTTTAAGTGATTTTAGATTTCAACTGAAGGAGTCTCATATTGATGAAGAGCAAAAATGTTGATTACTTCCTTGGATGTCGGAAGTGCTGATCAAGTCATCTGTTATCTTCCAGGCAGTTCCCTTATATACCAAGAAGTCAAAGACATGGTGCTGCAGTTGTTCTGTGAAACTGCAAATGATGTCACAGCGGAAGGCCGAATTTTTGACCATTTTTTCAGCGGAATAAAACCCTCACCGCGATTGTTGAGCGAATTATGATGAAAGCTCATGTGCTTTTTGGGGATGGAGTTTTATCTGAAGAGGAAGTGTGTATTGCGATGACTTCTGCTGTGAAGCCAAACCATGAATTACATAACGTTATGGCTATGATGTTGGATGAAGATGTGCCTTTGCTTAAACTTGTTCAGTTTTTGCACTGTATATCAGCTAACTTCTCTCCACCTAATGCTGAGCGGAGTCCTTCTGCTTTGACTGCTGCATCATCATATTTGGGGAACACTGGCAGTCCAGTGCAGATTTCACCAGGTTGTCATCAGCAGTTAAACGTCCAACCCATTCCTGCTTATCATCCCTGGGACAACTATCGCCCTAGACCTGTTTATGCTGATCACTTCCAGCTTTACTCTCGTCGTGGGTTGTGTCACATTAATCAGGGATGTGAGCCCTATGGGGTTAGCTGTTTTAAATGCAGTCATCAGGGGCATCTGGCACGATGGTGCCCTAATCAACTGGTCTCTTGTGTACAGCTGGGACAGTACAGCCAGGGAAAAGTCAGTGCGGAGTAGAGAAGGGACTCTCTATCTTTGCTATACCAAACCAAGACGTCCCACCTGAACCCAAATTAGAATATTCAGCAAAAGTTTCCTTGCACAATGTGTCAGTTTTACATCAGCAGCCAGTTGGAGAGGTGAATGTTTTGACACAAGCACAGTCAGCAACTTTGGTGGAAAAGGGGTCTCAGATGCATGTTGAGCCATATGCCTGTCAAATGTTTTACCAAGTAACCCCTGAAAAGTTAGACCCCTCCTCAGATGCACCTTTTTTGCAAGCAGTAAGTGTCGCTCTTCCTGTCAAAACTATTATAAACCAATACCCCAGAATTAGTGAGGGGAATGCGTGTTTCCTTGAAAACAGGAATTCTTTAGATGTCCATGTTATTAACAGTAGAGATGCATCCTATTCTGAATGTACTTGCTGTGACCTGGTTGTAGCTAAGACCTGAGTCTGTGCTATCATAGATACCGGTGCCCCTGTCAACATAGTCTCCACCAAATTGGTGGCCAGGTTGGCATTAAAACCAGATGTGGAACACCGGATGGTATACAGCACTGCTGGAGTGGAGAATACGGTCTCTGAGGGAGCATACAGTGCGCTTCTGATGAGGTTTAGTTCTATTGTCATGGTAGCTCCAGCTATAGTGTTACCAAATAGCAATTACGATTTGTTAATTGGAACTGCCTTCTTGAAGCACTATGGGGCTGTTATTGATATGCCAAATAAGACTTTTGAAATATTGGGTCAGCGAATCTTAGTCCATTTCACCTCTAACAGAGTACCAAATGATCCAGTACATATGGGGAATATTACCCAAGCATATAGCGACAGAGTAATTTCAGTGCACATCCATCAGTTAAAGGGCAAAACCTGGGCCCTTCCTCAACAGATATATGAATATCAAGGGATGCCACTTAGAACTGCCAGACCTATATTTATTCCATCTGGGCATCAAGTTATATTGAACACTGACTTGGTGATTAACATTCCAGACAGTCTCTATGGGGAGGTTATTGGGCCATATCAGCAATCACGATTTGAGCCCCACGTGGCCCCCGGCATTAATTTACCAGGACAAGGGGAGATTAAAGTTTTGCTTGCAAACCTACAAACAGTACCACTGTAAATCCGCCGCCACCAAATAGTGGCATACTTACACTTAATCCCCATTGAAGAGGTTCTTTCAGTTCATAAATTTGGGTTGCTAAAGGAATTTGGTCTGCCTTTTAAACCACAGCACAGTGTAATGGCTTTTGTATCGCATGATGAATTAATGTGGCTGTTGGAACCACAGAAGGATAGCGCAATCGCTTTATTTCAAAAACACAAAGAGATTTTTGCTGTTGACAACCATGATTTAGGATGCGCGTGGGGGTGGTTCATAAGCTGGGCACTGGAGTTCATCCACCCATCAGGTCAGGGCTGATCCGCCGATCAAGGATGGTGGAAGAAGTACAAACTGAGGAAATTGACAAGTTATTAGTGTAAGGTATTCTCAAACCATCAAAGAGTCCATGGGCTTCACCTGTTCTGATTGTAAGAGAGGGACAGCACTAACCATGTAGTAATTGACTACCAAAAGCTCAACAGCATCACTAAAAAGGAATCATATCTCTTACCACGGATTGACAACGCTTTAGATCAGCTAGGAGGAGCTCGTTTCTTCTTGTCTATAACTGATCTCGGGCTATTGGCAAATCGAGTTGCCACTGGCAGAGCAGGAAAAGTGCGCTGTAATCACTTCCAAAGTCTTTTTCAACCAACTCGAATGCTGCAAGGGCTGTGTAAAGCCCCAGCTACATTTCAATGAGCAATGGATACTATGGGGGACCTAAAACTGTCATGTGTCCTTGTATACCTTAATGACATTAATGTTTTCTCCTGAACCTTCTCCAAACACCTCAACCATTTAGAAGCTGTATTCCACTGGCTCACTGAGGCCAACATCAAGATTAAACCCTGGAATGCCACTTCTTTAAGGACCAGCTGGAGTACCTGGGGTTTTTGGTTGATGCCACAGGGCTGAGACCTTAACCAGCCAAAGTGGAAGCTATCTGAAAAAATGACTCCACCAAACAGTAATCAGGATATACAGGTCTTTCTGGGAATCGTCAGATATTTCCAGCGCTTCATCCCTAACTTCAGCTGTATTGGGGACCACTCTTTGAGTTATTAGAAAAGGACACTATGTTTGAATGAGTGGAACGTCAGCAACACACTTTTGATACGCTTTGAACAGCGTTAACCAGTGCGCCGGTATTGCATTACCCAATTTTAAAAGAGTTCATTGTTCAGACGGATGAATTACTTTCCGCTGTTGGGGCAGTCCTATCCCAAAAAGTTGAGGAAGGAGAAGAGCACCTCATAGCATAATGTAGTAGCAGTTTGAACAGCCATGAATGCAATTACACCATGACTTAGAGGGAGTGCTTGATGGTGATCTACGCCTATAAGCAATTTCAGGTGTATTTTCATGTGGTGAAATACAAAGTTGTAATGGATCATGCCTCGCTATGCTGGTTACAAAATCTGAAAGAATTGGAAGGGCGTCTGGCCCAATGGGCTCTTAAATTTCAGGAATACAATATTGAAATCTTTCACTGACCCAGAGCAAACACCAGAATGCTGATTGTTTATCGAGATTACCTATGATTGCAGTTATGGCGGATCTGAGTGATATCCCATTTGATAAGATGCTTAGTGGCAAGTAAAACGATGAACCGCCCCCAGTAATCAAGATATGGACGGAATAAGGGCCAATATGTTCCAGAAAAATGGGTAATTATATAAGCGGATAGGGAACACTACCATGAATATCCCAAGACCTTCTACCAGCTCAACAATTATTTTGAGTGCACACCGAGAAGTTGGACATGGTGGAGTGCATAAGACCATTGAATTATTGCGGCCTCAGTACTACTGGGAAAGCATAACTTTGATTTTCTTGATATTATCTCCTCCTGTCACCAATGATAAGTGGAAAAGCTATTCCGCCAGAAGACTTCATACCAGTTAGTGAAGCTGCACTTTGCCTGGCACACCGTTTTGATCGATGTGGTGGGTCCCTTGCCAACGGGGGCAAACTGGTGAAAATACATCCTGGTAGCAATCGACCACTTGACCAGGTGGGTTGAGGAGCGACCAATACGAGATTTGGGGGCACTAACGGTGGCCAAGTTTGTTATGACGTGTATAATTCAACAACACGGTTGTCCCAAATTCATCCTTACTGATAACAGGACGAACTTCAATTCACACATTCTACCTAAGCTAAATGAGCTGATGGCCATCCATAGGGTTCTAACCACTCCATATCACCCTGAGTCCAATGGAATGGTCGAACAGGCTAATGGGACTCTGGTGAACATACTCCAGAAGTTGATCACAGACATGCCCATTGATTGTAGTACCCTCCTTTCTACCATGGTGTTCGCCTACAACATTAGCTACCATTCAGCCACGGGAAAAACCCATTCCAATTGCTTTACAGATGGCACCCCGCTCTGCCCTCCCTCCTATATGCCTGTGTAGAGGACACTGGAGGAATGGATCCACAACACTATTTGACCGTTCTAATGAATATGCTGATCAAACTACAAACTGAAGCATACTCATTCAGCTTAGCCAAGAGAATTAAAAGCCAGGCTGCCTATCAGGTACAGCTGAGTGAGCTAGAACAGTTCAAGGATGGAGACATGGTCTTATTCTATGATCAACTTAGGTTTGGCCAAAAACACAAGCTGGACAATATCTAGATCAGACCATTTGAAGTCATTGAGAAGACAGGCATAGATGCATATAATATCAAGGACCCCGCTAGCAGTCAATTCATCAACTGAGTGCACGCAAAGTTCCTCCGGGAATATAAGCAATAGGAGCCTTATTGTCCAGTCAAGGAGGGGATAATGTCATGATTCCGATATGAATGGATGATAAGCCTTAGGTCATGAGGGTGGGACGAATGGATCCGCCAATATTGATATGAGTAATAGTAATTTGAGCGCCTAAAAATTAGGCAATATTGGGTTGTTGGTAAATCGCCTCAAATTGGGTGTCGTGAGATTAATGAATGAAAAATTGATGTAACCAATGAGATATGGCGAATTGAGTTACTAAGCCATGTAAGTAGTATCATCCAAAAGTGGTACAATATAAGCAGGATAAGATGATCAAGGGAGGTTAGGTTTTTAGTAGTTTTATGCTAGCGGAACAGCAGAGTTCAGCTGTAATAAATATATTAATAGAGAAGAGTTGTGGGAGCAAGTGCCCCACATTTATTTTATAAGCCTATTATTTTATTTTCAGGACAACGATCCTCACATAGTTGATCCTAGCTGCTCAGTGGGTCAAACCCTGTTCCAAAACCCTTTGGTGTATCCCTCACATATTGCCAATTTTACAACAATGAGTTTGAAACCTCTATTTGACCATACATAAAATTGAATGTTTGGATTACTCTGACCACATGACAGACTTTGGGGTTTCCATCAGAAGGCACTAGCCTGACTCCAACAACATCCTCCAATGCACCTTCTTGGGGACCCCCTCTTTTATAGGCTTGATGGGGTCCCCAAGGTGCAAGAAATTTCTCAGGTGGTGATTGGCTCAAGTTCATAAAGATGTTACCCTATGGGTACTTTCTGACCAATCACAATTAATATTCTTTCACCCCAATGCACTGATGCAAATTCTTGAGTTATGATATGCTATTCCAGCATATTACCTAAATTGGAAGCATCGAGGCTATTCCAAACTTTCCCAAAATTCCCCTCAAGTTCTTAAAGTAGTATAAATACTAAATTGTCAAAAATTGGAAGGGACTACTTTTGGCTTACCCCCACGCTCCTAATAAAATTATAAAAAACTCAATTTTATAGTAGCGTATATTTTATTTTTACCTAAAATTTTTTGTGGGATCCAACGGCATTAGCACCACTGAGTACCTTAATAGCTGGATTCCTACATCACTTAGGAGTTATCAGTAAGACCATTAACTTTTTCCTTTCTGAGTTACAAAAAATAGAACACAAAAGGAAACAATGCAGTGTGATATTGAAGAATTAAGAAAGTTTTTTGGTCTTAATAGGATAGTGGAGATCTACTCCAGTCAGATTATTGAAAAATATTGTTTTTTATCTAACTGAGGTAAGCTGATCAGGGGATGAACATTACCAAATATTACCATCTAGTACTAAAAAAACATTACCAATTATACGTAAAACTAAGGAAATAACTGACAAATATAAAATTGGGCACCCCAGGGTACTCAAGTTACCCCTGTTGCCAGCGGGACTGCCAGGTATGGGGGGTTGGTGCACTACTCCGAGGGGGTTTCCCCTGCTATGGAGTAGGTGTGAAGGAAAGGGTCTGTGTGGAGGAACCAGAGTGGGAACCATGATTCTATGAGCGCTTTTTGCCTTGGTCTCATATATCTATAGAGCCAGGCTTGGAAGTGCTTCAGTAAGTGGATATGGAATCTATTAATAGCCCCATGAATGGTTGGGACCACGCCCTTGAACGCATTTAATGCAATTGTGTGGATTGTCCACATTGCAATGAGTATTATTAGGGAGCGGAGGATAGATGGGATTGGTGACTCGATCTGGAGCGTGAAGATGCTCTTTGATATCAAGAATTCCTGATTATTTTGGATCTTAAGCAGGCATGCGACTTCCTGCCATATAGCATTGGTTGGGGGGCATGTTTCTAGGCGGTGATGTAGGGTTCTCTCCCCTCCACATACTGCACATGTTTCATGGAGGGAGTTGGAGTGGTCCGCCATCCTATAGGTCCTTCTCAGACAGCGCCAGGAGTTTGCTCTTATCCTCGGCTGTAGGAGTGGGTGGTGAGTCATTTTCCACAATGCCTTCTGTGTGGTTAAATCATATGGAATGTCCAACATATCTAGGTATTCTATCCTAAATATGTTTGGGGTTGTTGCGAGCATATCTCTCTGAGGGTGGTTTTCTGGGTTTCTTAATTTGAATTGGGGGCTGGGTCGTCCCCTTCCCTGTATAGTACCTGTGTTCTCTATGGTCCATCCCATATGGCAGATAGTTTGGAGGATATGTTTGAAATGAGGGGAGGTTCCATGCGGACCTGTTGCAGTAGGGTGCTTGGCAAGGTATGAAAGTAGTCTGGGTGGACCATGTGGGTTGGTTAATTTGAGCGCCTGTGCAAAGTTAGTCCTTGCTGCTCTGGACCAATGTTGTTGCGGGAGGTCTGGAGCAAGGACTTCCTTTATCCAAGTACTTAGGATGTAATTGGTGTGGCTCTCAAAATCTATTAGTCCCATGCCTCCGCTTGAGCGTGGGCCAAATAGTGTTTCCATCCGTATAGGAGGGTGAGAGCCAGGCCACAGCCAGCCCTGGATAAGCGTGCGGATTGAGGTTATAAAGGTAGGTGAGAAGGCTATCGCATGGGCCTGGTACCACAGTATTGGGAGGATGAGCGAGTTAGCAACTGTAACTCGTCCTGTTAGTCCTGGGGTTCTTCCCTTGAGGGAGGCGACGCGTTTAGATACCCGTTGTAACAGGTTACTTTCCATTGTCTCATTAGCATATCCCTCTAGTTCTAGCCAGATTCCAAGGTGTTGGACAGGAGTGGTGGTGGGAGGTGTTGCAAAGGGTAAAATGATTGGGTTTTTTCTTCATGTGTTGGTGTGAGGTTCTGATGTTATGGCCCAATTGTTTGTGTATTTGCCTAAGAGAATGATTTTTGTCTTTCTTTTGTTGAGTGATGCATTGCTCACCTTTGAGTATTCCTCTAGAGTGCATTCCAGCTGTTGAGCATCTTCATTGTTTGCTATACCTGCTACGCAGTCATCCGCAAAGGCCAGTATCTTGACTGTTGGTTGTCCTTGTGCGGTTATCCCCATGAGACGTGAGTCAGTTACTTGGAGGAGTGGGTTAAAGCTGAAATTGTATAGCAGTGGGCTGAGGGGGTCCCCTTGTTTGAGCCCTATGTGTGGTTTAATCTTGTTTGTTAGGAATCCAGGGCCGCATACAGCCATGGTTGCAGATTCTGTTAGGAGCATCGCCCATTTTATGAACCTTGGTGGGAGTTTGAAGGCATGTAGACATTATTTTAGGTACGGCCAGCTAACACGGTCATACGCCTTTTCCTGAACCAAGAAGACCAGGACACCAGTTGCTTTGGATTGGCAAATGTTTGCAACAGGGTTAATGTTGTTCCAGATTAAACGCCCTGGTATAAACCCAAACTGGTTGGGTGATAGGACGTCAGATGCAATTGCGCCTAATCTAGCTGCTAAAATTTTTGTTAGAATTTTTGTGTCAGTGTTGGAGAGTGCAATTGGGCGCCAGTTGGCCAGGTCCAACTTGTCACCCTTTTTATACAAGGTTATAACGTAGGATTCATGGCATCCTGATTTTAGGCGTATTTCCAACAAGCACTGGTTCATAACCGCCAATAGGAGGGGGGCGATTTGTTGAAAATATTTTTTGTAAAATTCGTAGGGTATCCCATCAGGCCCTGGGCATTTCCTACGTAGTGCACCGCGAATTGTCTCCCAAAGCTCCTCCCATGTAATTAGGGATAGTATGTTGTAATTCGGTGGTGTACTTTGTATCTCAGCAGTTTGTATAAATTCTTTGATTTTTTAAGAATCTGTTGGCGTTTCGCAATATAGTTCAGTGTAATAGCGGTGTACTTCCGCCTTGACATCCTCAGGGTCAGTTGCCACAGTGCTGTTGGTCTTGCGGACCTGTGTGCACATGGGCTGGTTTCAGTGGGAGTAAAATTGGCGGAAAAATTATGTCAAACATGTTTTGCCTTCCTTTATGAGCTTACCTTTGTTTGATACTTTGATTCTGTGTTGGTGTTTAAAGATGAGATTGCTAAGTCAGGCAGATATTTCTTCCCATTTGCATCCCCAGTTGGGGCTATAGCCAGATCTCGGAGTATTTATCTCTAGGTGGTCTAGTTCTGCCAAGGTATGCTTGATTGTGGCCATGTCCGCGGTGTACTTATGTGATGCAATATGTCAGATTTTGTTGATTAAATCCTTTTCGAAATTTTCCATGTTCCGATGGGATCTGAAGTGAATGGGGCTGTGAATTCTGGGTTCATGGCCTTGTTTTTGACCCAGTCAGATATCTCGGGCAATTTTATATTTTCCAGGTGAAGCTTTCTCCAAGGTGACACCTGTGTGTGGGATTGGGTTGGCGCTAACTGCACCATAACCAATCGGTGGTCAGAAAAATTGATCTTTTTTGTTGTAAATTTGTAGATTCTTGTGTGGTGGGATTGCAGGACGAGGATGTGGTCAATGTGATTCATTGATATGAGTGCTCACTCATGTATGTTAGGCCACGTCATGTGGGGAAGGAGTGGTGAATGGGGGAAAGAGCATCCTGCAAGCCAAGAGATGCCTTCATTGTGCGGAATTCAATGTGTCCAGATGGGTATCTCCTGGGATTAGGCCATTGATCTGTATTGGGGTTATCCCAGCAGTTGAAATCGCCTAACATAATGGTATCTGGTGGGAGGGTGAGAGTAGGAATGTTTCAAAAATTGTTTTCTCTTGGTTGCAGTGCATGGTGCATAGATACATGCTAACAAAATTATTTAAGCTTGGCATGTGATAGTTGCTACCAGGACTCACCGTGCAAGTGTGATGATGAATTTGTAATTTTAAATTTTTTGTTGTTTCAGACAATCACCCTACAGTGAGACATCCATACTGATTGTGATGGTGCGACCCTGGTTGACCAGGATCCTTCTTCCCCTTGTAGACAGTGGGTTTCTTGGATCGCCAAGATGTCAATAAGAGGTTTTCGCAGGAATTCCATCTTTTTGGCTTGGGACATATGAGCCCTGGCTCCCGCAATGTTTAGCATCCCTATCGACACTGAGGTGCCTGTGGCTCCTCAGGAGCAGTTGGGAGGGCCCTCTGGCCCTATCCCACCACAGCTCATTTTGGCCATGCTCCGCATCTGTACTCCAACCCTTTCACTGCCATTGTGGTTCCCTTGATCTGACCCAATGATTCAAGGGAATTGCGGTTTTTTGCATTTGCATCAACTTTTCCCGCACAGGTCTCATGCTGATTTGATGCGGATTGTTGATTGGATTTTATATTTTTGAGGTTCGACTTTGGTGAATTGTGCACCACATTTTCGCCCAAATTGCGGTTGCATTGTTCCTCAGTATGTTCATTACTGATGTCGCTTTTTGACTCAGTCAGGTTACTGTGAAAATTTCTAACCTGGGCATATTGTTCTGATTGGTTGGTTCAGTGAATATCCAAAATTTCCTCCCAAATTTGTCTGGGGTTAATGGCAGACTTCGCATGTGCTGCCGCCTCAGCCGCTGCAGCTTGCAGGCTTTTTGTGCCGCTTTACGTTGTTTGCTTGTAACTGGGTCCATGATGGAGTATAGTCCATCTTCACCCCAGCGGAATGGGTGGTGACTGTCAGTCATTTTGGCAAAGTTTTCATTATCTTCGTCCATTGCTTCCTCACAATAATCGTTTTCCATTAAGCCCTCTTTCACAGGGCATGCATGTTCCTTGTGTCCCAGTGACCCACAGTGGTTGCAAATGGGCGGCGCGCGTTAAAGTGTAACTCAAAATGTGGCTGACTGGCCCCCTTCTGCAAAGTGAATCTCTGCTGTGCGAGGAATTCTGGATAAGTCTTCTTCCACTTCTGGGAAGGGGTTGATTACAGCAATAGCTTTGCCCGTGCACAGGTTAAATCAAGAGAAATCACTGTAATTCAAGTTGCTGAATTTCTCCATAGGCCACAAGACCTTTGCAGAGCTCCTCCTCGATTACCTTACAAGGAAGGTTGGTGGGGAGCGAGTCAAAAGAGATGAACAAGTTTTCGTTTTGTTCCATCTGGTGCATGTGGTGTGCACAAATTTTTTTGCCCTCGGGGAGGGCAATTTCCACACAGACTTTTGCTGCGGCATCAGCTTCAGCGGCTGTTTTGGAACCAATATCAATCCAGCTGCAGCCCATGTTGTTGGTGGCTACGTACACCGCGTGAGGGAAAAGTGAGGGCTGTGCCTCACATGTTTTCTCCCACAGGGTCAGTGACTCATCCCAAGGAAGAGTCTGATCCCATGCTCCACCTTTGACAAGGGTTGGTTGAACTGAATGTACATATATTGTGCATGCTTTACAGTAAATACCATAAAACCCAGATGGTGTCTGAGTTTGAAATTTCTTTATGGATTGGGTTCCTGGTCCCCCTTCAGGGCGTTTCTTGCCCTTAGTTGCACTGTTAAGTGCACCGCTCGCCGCGACGCTCGCCCATGTTGTATTATTTTTATTGATAAAGTCGCCCATCTTTCCTGTGTGTGATTATCCAAATTTTCTGTTCGAATTGAATTGTAGTAACTAAAGTGATTTTTATGAGAAAGAAAAGCCCCGTACAGCAATAAAAAATTTTGTTAATTGCACAAACTTTGTAACATGGAGACTGCCCACAAGAATGGATGTAATAAGCGTACTCTTTCTGCACCATGTGGAGAGATCTTACGTCATTTATGCAATTCAAGCAGCAATGCCTTCAGGAGCAGGAGAATTAAACAAACCTAGGAACAAAGGGTTGAAGGTGGTCTACAGGATGGTAGATGTTGATGCCCTTTTGAAGTTTTATCTTACACTCCATAAATGACAGGTCTTCTCTCAGGGTTACTTTGGTGGACTCTCCAAAATAAAACTTTTGGATATAAAAAATAGTTATTAACTCACAATAGACTTAATTTTTATTACTGGAAAGACTTAATATTTATAGGTTTTGTAGATGATTGCTTTGATCTCTCTTTTCAATCTCCAAGAGATTGAATCTTCTGAGATTAATTGATTAAATAAGCGTGATTGTGTTTAGAAAACTTGATGAGAACAGATTCACTAAACCCTCCTCAGCAACCAGCAGAGGAATATTTGGGGTAAGGGATTTAGGGACAGAATAAGTCAGTGAAATCTAAAAAAACTCCCCCAAGATTTGATTGCAGAGGAGGATGAATCCTTAGAAACTTAGAATGGACATGATTATAATTATACAAGTCTTAGTATGAATAATTGAGTAGTTTAACCCTTTATGGAAATTGATACAATAAGGACCAACCAGTAAGATTCTAAACTCTCCATTTGCCACCAGGCCGAGAATGATAGTACATAATGTAGCCTCCATTCTGATACCAAAGAAAATTGAGCTTATGTTGGTTACACCAAAAGGTCTCCTTTTTAGTAGTTATTTTGTTGGACTCCCTAACTTGAGCCTGAAGACATATTATTGCATCAGCCAGATTTCCTCATAACTAAATTGGAATTCTCTAGAACACTCTCATCAAGTATCACCTGGACACTTAAGGAAACAAAGGGGTCAATTACATAGATACACTTAAAAGGTGAAGCCATAATACTATGATAGCAACTTATTTGTTAAGCAAAAAAAGAATTAGGTAAATTTTTATTAAGATGGGTCAGAAGAAGAAATTTTTCAAAATATAGCTAAGGTTATATTGACTTGCTCAATAACCCCATTAGTTGATAGGTTACAGGGAATGACAAACTTTTGAGCAGTATCAAAATAAATTTGACAGTCCTGTAGAAGTTGGGAGGTGAAACTCGTCCCATTGTCTGACATAAGGAACTTGGGACACCCATGATGAGTAATAATTTGCCAGTAAAGTAACAACGCAGTTGTCTTAGAAGAAGGAGTGGCGATGATATGGCTTTGACCCATTTAGTAAATGGGCAACAGACATAATAATGTACTGGTGCCCATGCAACCCTTAAAGAAATGGTCTTACAACCTTAATACTCACCACTTCAAAAGCCTTGTCAGTGGAACCACTTGATGTTGGTAAATAGGGTTAGAAGCTTTCAGAATTTTACAGGTGAGGCATGCATCTAGAGCTTCTTTGATAGGCGCATTTATATTAAGTAATAGTATTTGATTTTAACCATTTATGAGTGTTTATGACACTGCGACCCACTTGACCATGCCCTTCTATAACAGCATCAAACTGTGAATTTATATGTAAAAAAGTTAACCATTTAGAGTCTACCTTCTTGTATGAGGATCCCTTTTGGATCATAGTACCCTTGGTAATGGTCCTAAGGTAGGATTAATCTGCTTCAGATTCTTTATCCCACAACTCAGGTCGGCCAATAAGGTCATATAGTCGTTCCTCCTCCTGGGGATCCATAATTAACATAGTCAGCTGGGACAGGCCATCATCTTTTTTCTTGGTACCTGATCAATGAATAGTAAAAGAGAATGATTTTGTAATTGAAAGGCCCAACGAGCCAAATGCCCATCTAAATCCTCTATATTCTGCAACCACTTTATAGATTTTGTTGGTAACAACAGAGAAGTGGTTACTATATAAGAAGAGTCAGAAGTGTTTGATCGCCAAAATTACAGCTAGGCATTACCATTGGTTACACTGAAATTTCTCTATCCTTAAATAGGGTCTTGCTATATTAGGTCACAGGGTGGTCAATTTGATCCTCATTATATTGAGACATGATTGCCTCAATAGTAACATTACTTGCATCAGTGTACAGAATAAGTGACTTATCAGATTGAGGATGGGTCAAAACTTTCGCTTTAGTTAGAGCAGCTTGGAGAGAATGAAAGGATTGCTCCTGAGAAGAGCTCCACTTTAATGAGAACCTTTTTTGTAATAGATATAATAAAGACTCAGCCAAGTCAGAAAATTTAGGTATAAATTGTCAGTAGTACCTAAACATCCCTCGGAAGATCTGCATATCACGCTAAGGGGCCAAAGGAGACATTCAGCTAATGACCTTGATTTTTCCGGTAGGGTTGAATCCCCTTATTCAAAACCTTGAGCCCTAAAAATTCCATTTCACTCTGAAAGAAGGAACATTTAGAAGGTTTGAGCTTAAACAAAGAATTTCAAATTTGGCGAAAGACTTTTCATAAGTAGGCCCAAATGCTCATTAAAAGTCTTTGAAAACTGGTAATGTCATATGAATACACAAGAAGCAGGTCAATTTAAAGTCTCTGAGAATTCTATCCATGGACCTATGGAAAGTGGCTGGAGCATTTCTCAACCCTTGAGGCATATGGGTCAGTTTATACAATTCCTAACTAGAAATCTAAAGCACATTTGCTTGATCTTTGGTGCCCAATCGATATGCCAACAACGACTGGCTAGAAACATCGCATAAAATATGTGGAGCCAGCAAGCAGATGGCTATTATCATGAATCCCTGAAAGAGGGTAGCTGTCTCGATGAGTGATTGCTTTAACCTACAATAATCCATGATCAACTGGCGTGAGCCATTTTCCTTCTTCACCAATAACAACGTTAAGTCCCAGGGACTTACTTAAGTTTTTATTAATCCAGCTTCCAATAAGTAATTCAATTCCTTGGTGATACAAGCCTCCTCAATCTTTGACTTCTATTAATCTTACCCAAATGAGAATGCTCTCCAGTTTCAACGTTGTGTCACTCTATTGATCATACGGAAATTGTAGATATGCTCCACAAAAATATTTGAATAAAACTCAAATAGTTGATGCACTAGTTTTTCCTGGTCAGTAATAAGATGTTCCCAAACGCTGGACACACAGTAAAAATTATCTGATTAGATTTCATTCTAAACTTGTAAACTTATAGAAGTCTTAACATCATAAATCTGATAAAGATACAATAATATAACATAGGGTATTGGAGGTTTCTGATTCACACTTTTTGACTCATTGGTAATATTCGCTAGTAAGACAGGTATCATCTCAAAATATGCATAGTCTAACACCCTGGCAAGGCAAAATCTCCATAACAGAAGAATTTGAAACGCCCTGGATCTGTAATAGATGACCATTGAGGATAGCAAAGTATAAAAAAGTATCAACAATAATATGAGGAATTGGAGGAATAATAACGGTATCGCAGAGAAAAAGGACATATCTTATTAAATGTTGCTGCCTTGGGGGAAATTTTACTTGAGGTCCTTCAACGTGATACTGGATAGAGTAGGACCTTTTCTTCCCCTACAACAAACAAACCTGAGGCTTGATATACTGAATAAGGGCATGCTCAGATATAAGTAATGGAACCTGGTATACCAAAATGGATGAAGAAGAGATGAGGTAATTAATAATCCCATCGATTTTCTGCAAAAATTGGGTCCTCAAAGTAGATCATAACTCAAATTATCTAAAATGACCGCAGGTACTCTAAAAGGTAACTTCCAAATTTTCAGGGGAAGTGACAAAAAAGCTCCAATTAACCACATACTATAGGCCTAGCAGTCTCATACTCCTCAAAACGGGAAAATTCAGGCGTGAGTTTGATCCGCTTGGTTGGCTTAGAAAAGACTACATTCATGTAGAAGCCAGTATCAGTGATGGCCTTAGCGGAGACTTGGTTTAATTGAATATCAATGCGAGTAACCAAACTTCCAAATCAGGCGTTAATGCCAACAAGTATGGCAAAGCATAATAAGAAGATTGTTCATCTTTTTATACTTGGCAGAGATATGATCACCCTGGTTTATACCCAAATCTGTATTAAGTTGATAGATCTTATTAGATTTGTCTTCCTTTTTCTTCTCATCCAGATTCTTCTTAAAATTGAGTCTTTAATATGTAAATATTGATGAAAATAAATACATTGAATAGCATGATAATTTTCAGGTATGGCATACACTTTAGGTATACTTGGTTTTAAATAATAAGAGATATGGGTTTTTTGGTATATGAGGTAGCAGTTCTAACAAGACCTTTTTAATGTCCAAGATACTTTGGAAGTTTTTTTACACTGATAAGATAGACTTGCAACTGTGTTTGGGAAGTGAAAATCAACATAATGGAAGTAATAACATCGTCAAAAATTTATTTAAACACAGGCCACCAAAGTCTGTGCCTCATGATAGAAGCGGTGCGCAAAATCCCTAATAGATTCATCTAAAGGGGTTGTTTTCTATAAACGCAAGCTTCTGAGAGGTAAGATCTTCTCACTTTAAATCTTTTTAGCAAAGGCTCTTTAACTTGAAACTAAGTAGTGCAAGTGATAATATGGGGAATTATAATGTCCTGGGCAAATGGGTAAGGCAATTGGGCAAGTAACTCTTCTTTTTTTGAAATTCTGTTGCCTCTCCCAGAGCCTTCTCACATAAGTAAAGGAAATATATGATATTATCTTTCCCAGGAGAATACTTATCCTTGAATATTGGTTTAAAACTCAAAGGAGCATTTGCTGTTAAAACATGAACCCTACGCTGATCTATTTGGGTGGAGACATAAGAGGTAGAGAAGAGTTTTGAGAAAAATAGCGTGGGTGCATATTAGCGACCTCAGTACGATTTCATTAATCTGATAATTTAGCTCCAAATTAACCACTTTAATGTCTCCCTTTCAGATTAGTTCAAAATTTGTTATTGAAGTGCCTGGAATTTAAGCTCCAAGTAATTGATCTTTAATTAAAGCAGATCCCCCTTGGATTTACATGCTTTTAGTAAAACATCGGTATCCTTAGCCCATTTACACAGGTTATGCAGCTCATTAGATAAGGATTGGGGCACCAAGAGGGGGTTTATAGGAGTTTCATCAAGAGTTAAGTTACAAGTTTGGGTTACTTTGTGAAACTGGCCTTGCAACCATTCATTTATCTCAGAGAGTGAACTAAGATTAGTCTCAGACGATTTACCAGAGCTTTCAGGCCCTGAATATTGAAGGGGTCTTAGAGGCCAGGAGGCCCAGTAGCACCCAGGGGTCCAGGAGGTCCAAGCGGCCAAACTAGAACAGGAGTCGATAGTCCTGAGAGATTCACCTACTCCAGAAGGTCCCACTGGTCCAGTAGGCCCCATAGGCCCACTGGTTCCAATAGGTCCGGGAGAACCCACTGGTCCAAGGGGACCTGGAACCCTGGGTGGGCCCATAACTCTATGGTTTCCCTCCACATTGCTGACTTAAATTTTAAAGTCAGATATTAATTGCTCCAATTGAAAGAGGCGATTTCTAATGTCCATTTCCAACGCCTGACTTTGATTTGAAAAGTGAGTGATTTATCTTTCCGCGCAATTTGAATTTACCAAACTTGTTCTACCAACTGAGAATTGATGAATCTAGATGTTCCATGGTCAAGTTGAGAAATTTGCTTCTGTACGTCATTAATGAGATTATGGTTACTAATATTTGCATCTTGATTAACTAACTAAACTTGGAAGCGGAGTTGAAGAACTCAGAAACATAATTGTTAAAGATTGAATTCCTTCTATAAGGCTAAATCTCCACTGATGGTGTACTCTCACTACCTTCAACAAGTGATACAACGTGGGATGTACAAACTGGCATTAATAAGGCCCGGTACTAACCCTAAGCAACTGAGAGGTTTGATTTAAATCCCTCATAGTAAAAGCACAGCACTGGCCTGAGACAGAGTAGAATGAATTCTAGGAAAAAGGACCTCATCAAGTAGATGCTGAATGGGGTCTCAAAAATTCAGTCTGCTTTTGAAACTCGTAATAAACCTTTAGTTAAGACCATTAAGCACTAAATTTGCATGAAATTCCAATGTAGATGGCGTTATTAAAATTTTAGTCCTAGGAAACAGCCCAGTGCAAAATACTGCCCTGATCATGGTCCTGAGACTCTTCAGGCAAAAAAGAGAATCCGTTGTAGTGATTATCATTTTTCACTGGTGTGTAACTCAAAGTGTCCCTGTAGTGAGCACCACTTTTGAAGTTTCGATTTACACTTCAAAAAATGGTAAGTCTTTTGAAGTTACATTGTTGGATTTTCCAAAAATAAAGGTTTTTACATAAAATAGTTATTTACTCAAAATAGACTTAATTTTTATTATGGTTAAGGCTTAATATCAAGGGTTTTGTAGATACTAGCAATTGATCTGATCTTTTAATTTCTGAAAGATTGAATATTCTGAGATTACTTGATCAGGATAAGCGTGATCTTGTTTAGAAGACTTGAAGAGACTGTATTTACTAAACACCCCTCAGCAACCAGCTGATAAATATTTGGGGTAATAGATTTAGGGACAGAAGAAGTTGGTGAAATCCAGACATGCCCTTGTTAAACAATGCTCCCTACTCAAACAGTTTTATTTTGGTAAAAAATTTGAAAGAGGAGGTTGCTTAATAGACAATACATCAACCTACTTTTTCAGCGCCAACTTCATTGTTTGCGTTGCCCCTTCTATGGAAACGCCAACCCCTAAACAAAGCCATCCACATGTTTTAACACAGAGCCTTTGACTAAAACTGCGCCAGCAATAGCTGGACCAGGGAGTTTTCTATCTAAAGTTCAAATAATTTAATCCAGTTAATCATAAATTAGACAAGCATGGAAATAAATAATCATTCTTGGATTTATTCTAGATGACAATGCATAGAGCTGATTATCTTTTTAAAGCCATCGCCATTATAACTGTTTAGATGATTAGAGCTGAGATATTATTGTGCCCTACTTACCTGAGGAGCCCTGGACATTTCCTAATGTAGAAAGTATACCTACAGTAGCTTGAGAGCTCCTAGCGCATGATCACTTTTAAGGTTGAAAACATGATCATTTAGTTTAAGAATAATAAAACCAATAATGAGTTTCTGATTGATTTTATTATGAGGCCCAAGTTTTGCTTGGTGTTAAAGTCATGGCGGACTTTAACATCAAAATGAACTCCAGAATGCCACAAAGAACAATTTTGAGTCACACCACTTGAAGTCTCTAACGCTTGTAAAGAAATTTGTATGCACCATCTATTATTAAGTACCTGAAGAGATGCAAAGTCACATTTGAAGCACCCTTGTGGAAGTCCAAACCAGATGACCACGTGGATTAGTGGAGGTAATAGAGGGACCAAGAAGAGCTTTCCAAATTGCCAAAGAATTTTAGGAAATTTCCACAAACTAGCCAATAACTTGTTGGATCTGTGAATCTATGGAAATTATGTGGCCACCTGTCCTAAAAAACGCCATGTGGAAAACCTTGTGAATTTTTAAGAAGGAAAGAGCCAGTGAAAAGAACCTCAGCAGTAGAAGAGAGACGATTTATTACTAATCATTATCCGGTATAGTCCCATAATCAAGAGAAAGATGTGAGCCATACTAGTATATAAAATAAACCAATAAAAACAATTCTGCAGTGTTAGCCATTACCAGAAGTCAGCGAGTGGCTATGGAATGATAAGGACAAATGTTGTCTCCAAACCTTATGCCACACAAATTGCCAAGCACAAACAATTTGGAGATACTGAGGAACCCCAAGCCTTACATCATCAAAAAAGAAGTTGAAGCTTAATTACTTGAAGAACCCCTATATATATACTTCCCAGCTGTAAGAAAATAGATAAAGACTTTAATTAGAAAAGTTGACACTCCTTACATTCATGCAATACATGAGGATCCTCACTATTTTTACAATTGTATTAATATCATTATTTAGATAATAAAGTTCAAGTTTTTGCCATTTTTGACAGCGGTGCTCCCATTAAAGTATTATCAGTCAGGTTCCACAACGATTGAAGATAGTTCCCATTATTTCTTTGGCAGCGATATGTAATGGCTGGTGCTAATAGAACTATATGTGAGAGGGCTTATAGCGCGTTACTATTGAACTTTTGCTCTTTACAAGTTAATGCATTAGCTATAGTTCTTCCCATTAATAACTACCAACTTATTGTTTGTGCTATTTCTTAAGTTTTATGGTTCCATCTAAATATATGAGGGGAACAATTTTACTATTCTATGGCAAACAATACCCCTTCACTATTTGAGAATTAATTAGACTTCTTTCACTAATAGTAATTTCATCAATATAGTATATAATGATGGAGTACTCACTATCCATTAAAACAAATGGGCCATTAATTTTAACCATCAGCTACCATTCATGAGAATTCATTATATCCCCCTTAGGGCCTTTAAAAGCTGTTTACTACATTCTGAAAAGCAACGCGTTGTTTACACTGAGATGAGCTTGAAGCCACTGGAAAAATTATTATAGGATCTATTCCCATTTGCAAAGGATCAAGGCTTGAAACTTTTGCTGCTCCTGAAATATCTCATCCAGTCACTAATGGGTCTGGTTTTTATTTGCCAACCTAACTACCTCTAACATCTTTGTCAAGAAGTGGGAAGAAATTTGTATTTGTACATTTTAATATGCCAAAAGAAATTTGAGTGGCCTATGAGTTAGAAATTTGGCAGAGTTCAGCTTAACAGAGTCGCCCTTAAAACATTATGTGGTTATTTATTGGGATAATGCAACGGATTAATTGAGAGTCAGAAAGAACAAGCAATTTCTCTCATACAACAATAAGCTCAAGTATTTGCAACAGATGACTACGACTTTGGATGTGCTGTGAGGATACAGCATTACGTTGATACTGGAGATGCAAGATCCATTTTGATCACAGCTGTATGGACAAGCAAAGATAGTGATAAGGATGTATAGAAGGAATTGGATAACATACTTTGTGGGATGATCGTCCCCTTGCGCAGCCTAAGGGCCATTTCAGTACTTATATTTAAGAATAAAGATGACTTTAGTATAGTTGTTAACAACTGCTGCTGTTTTATTTTATTATTAGAAAAATATAGCATTTACCTTGAATAAGTGATGCCTTAGACCACTTAGGAGGAGACATATACTTTAAAGCTCTAGAACTTATTCGTGGATACTGGAATACTGACCTTCTCCCTGAATACCAAAAAGTGAGCTATTATTGCCTCTCAATGACTGCTACAATTAACTAAAATGCCCAAGGACTGTGCAGTGCACCGGCCACTTTCCAGTGACTATTTATAAAATGGTGGAAATTTTAAGATGAATTTTTCGTTTACTTTAACTATATGAATGTTATTTAAAAAACTTTTATTCAACATATAGCTCATTTGGAAGAGGACTATTAGATTACCTTGTGTTTATTTTAAAATCTAATAATTGCAAATGACAGTCCTTTAAGTCTCAATTGATTATCTGGGTCACATCATTGGCAATTTGGGATACGGCAACAACCTCAACTTCTTAATGCTTTCAACTATATGTAGGAACCTGGGAGTAATTGAGATGTCCAATTATTATTTTGAGATGGCCAGATTTTCCAACTAATTCATATAAGGATTTGCATATATTTCTAATCCTCAATTACATCTGCTTCAAATGATCTTAACTTAATATCTCAATAATTTAAGGGCTCCTTTTGATGGTATATAAAGCCTTGACTGAAGCCTTGTTCTGGAATATAACAACTTTGAACAACCTTTTATAGTACAATCAGAAGTATTCAAATGGCTATAGGAGCTGTACTATCTCAGATAAAAGATGATGGAGAAGAGCATCTGGTAGCCTTCTGCAATCTTTTCTAAAAAGCATTAATGAGATTTACGCTTTAACCAAGCAAGTATTCTTAGCCAACATATACAATTGCAGACAACTTTGACTCTATCTACATGGAATCAAGCTCAATATTGTCGCATATCATTCTTCCTTGTAATAAATATACAGCCATAAAGAACCATAAGGTTAATCAATACAACGGGCCCAGAAACTACAGGCCTACAACTATGACGTACACGCTTATGGCAAACTTATCATAATGCTAATGGATTTTCGCAGCTACCAGTTTGCTGGGATTTTTGCCCACATTACCCAGCTTCATCAATTATAATACATCTTCTGGTCCACTAAGTTGTTTATCTACTAATGGATGCTGGAGGTATTGATTGAAGATACAATAACTATTGTTCAGAGAATTATTCTCAGTAAATATTTATTTATTCACCAGATTATGCTCCACTGAATTGATGAGTGTTTCATTGGGGAAGATCCCGACAATAAACAAGCTTTAGGGTTTCAATTTCACTATAAATAACTTATTTGACTTGTAGGAGTCAAGTGGGTTTAGTTGCTGATCAACTAAGGGGTTTATGAGCTGCTTGCAAGTAATGCCGCCTTTGTTAAGGAAAATTTTGAGAACCTTTTGGGATCACAATCCGCTGTTTTTGGTCAAGAGTTCTATCAATATTCTGATATGACTGGGCAATAAGCCTAAGATAGCTATGGAGGATTGGTTAGTATCCGCTGACTATGATTAATAGTGTACAAATACTTAAGCACCTGGGTAAGGCGAAATTGGGTCTGGAAGGATAATTATTGGATCGCCTCCGAATAAGGCAATAAGTTGATGTTGAAATTTGAAATATTGATTAGATCGCCTCAGACTAAGGCAATAGGAAATTTAAGGATACCATACTCTTCTAGAGCCCATGAGAAAATGGTGGAACCAAATAGTCTATTACAAAGGAGTGTATTGACTGAAGTTGCTGATATATAAGCAAGATGGGATGATTAAAGGAGGGGGATTGTTAATAGAAAAGAGAGAGAAAAGCAGAAGGATTTTGATTATATTAAAATAATAAAGTATTATGGTTAGAGCTATATGCTTCACATTTTTATTATAAATATAAGTTGTTTTGAGGATCGATAATCCTCACATTGTCCATCCATTGTTTGGTGGGTTTGACCCTGAGTAACCCTTATGGTGTACCCCAATAATATCGCCAAAATTATAACAAGTCCCATTACCTAAGCAGGTTTTTACTAAAATAAAATAGGTTAATGGGCGTTGAGCGAAGACGTTTGGACATGTTCTTTATTTCAACTCAGAAGAGGTCGCAGTCAAGTGGATAGAAAACCCAATTAATTCAATGAGAGATATCGTTGTTTTGCATGACCCTGGAGAGTTAATTCATCAGCGATGGATGTTGTTCCTAATTGGTGCGCCAACTGAAGAGTTATGCGCCAAATTCCCTATATATCCCCATTGGTTTCTTATATAAAAGCAGATATAGATAAAATAGAAAAATAACTATGTGCTTTTATAATTAGACGTTTGCTCTTGTGACTAGAGATGTTAAGGACAAGAAGATCCTTTGTCTATATTATTGCCATCTATGAGGACTCTGCATGAGGATAAGGAAGATGAACCTCTGAACCTTATCCTAGGTTAAGTTTTACCAGACAAAATAGGGAAAAAGTACTTACAATTCCAGATATATTCAAGATTAGGACAAACACCAGGTTAACATTAGACCTGGTAACTATCTTTGATGAAATAAGCAAAGCTAGATTATTAGTCTTCATACTACTACTATTGCATTATAATCTATTTTTAAAAAGTCAAACAACGCATACAAGGGACCTGTGCAGTTGAACAAGGGAGCTGAAGTAATTATTATTCATAAAGAGGAAACAATCCTGAAGCTTTAATAAAGGGTGTATAATTGAGTCACTACAACTCCCAGTTTTAACAAAGTTATAACAGTTCATCCTCCCTTTGCAGACCAATTATTGAAAATATGAAAGCAAAAAAAACTATGCCAATGTTTACACTGCTAATTACCACACCTTAATTTGGCTGATGAAAGACACTTAAAGTCAGAAAAGGCTAATTATGTAGAATTGTAGGAATTAGAAAAACTATATCCAACCTTCAGCTCATCTAAAAAATATGCAATCTTATAATGCAGCTGTACATGAAGTCCTACTTAAAACATAAAGGTAATTTAACAACAATATCATTAGGAATCATTAAGGTTTAATATATATGATATGTAGTTGAAATGTCACAAGTGTCAAGGCAATTAGTCCTATAAGCCTACAACTACTATAGGTTGGTTAAGCCTAGTTTAGCCTGGTATACAGTGTCTATAATACTATATGACCTGATCCAACCAGTATCCTCAATTTCTAAATACTTTAGTAACAATTACCTCACTAAATTAGCCAAAGCTTGAGCTAGTAGGGATCGTGGAGCAATATTTACTGTAAAATTCAATATAGAACAGGTAATCTGCAGGCAAGGTTGTCCTCAAGTTATTCTAATGGACATAAACACTTATTTCACATTTTGGGTAATCTTCAAACTAAATATTTAAATGTAATTGAGGGGCTCTTACCAAACCTATCATCCAGAAACTAATGGGATGGTGTAATGTGCCAACAGTACCTTAGTAAAAACCCTTTTTGAAGTTTGACAATGTTTCTCCTTCTCAATAGCCATATACGTGAAATCAACTGGTTTTTTCTTACAATATCAGTTACCAAAGCGCATTAAAATATTCATTTTCTCAGCTCTTGCACGGTTGACAACCTGCACTGCAAACCTAATTTATTTATTTGTTTATTTATTATTAATAAAGATGATGTTTGACTATCTGGTACTTTGATCAGATGATAAAACTCCTAATTAAAATTTTACACTAAAGCTTTTTGGAGCATCTCTGACTACAAGTCTTAATCAGAAAGAGAGAGATGATCAATATGAGTTCACAGTGACGAGCTTTGCAGTCAACAATTGAGTCACTTACTGCAATACTTAATGATTTGGTGGGACGCATAAGCTAGATACTTTATGAAAAGACCTTAAACTGTGCTTGAACAGGTCTCAGCTGAAGCTTATACTTTCAAATCTTGGTTAATGTAATAAATAGTTAGTTTATTCACTATAAGTTTCTCTGACATTATCACAAATCTGACATTCTTTCTATAAAAGTCAAATGATAAATCAACTCTGGGAGGAGGAAGTGTTAGATAATTATTAATTTGATTCATGTTTTATAAATCTAGTCTTTATACAATCCAATTTCCAGTATTATATTTTAACTAAATTGGTTTACATTGTATTCAACCCAAATATCACAGTTGAGATTTGCCCTAGTAGGTGTGAAGCTTAGACCATGGGCATTTAATTCATTGCTTTTTTAGGCAATCTTGGTCTATATTTAATTATTAGTATATTAATTGATTCTTTTTGAGCTTAAGTACTGAGTTTTATATCATTAACCTTAAATTTGCGCAGCATAATATTATTAGTAACGCTAAATTCACAACTAAAATAAAGTACTTATTAATCGTCTGATAAAGCACTTATTAATTGATAAGATAAGATGATTTTCATAGCTAAATTATCATCCTTTCTAAGTAGAACATAAGGTTTTATTTCATTCTCATCTCATCTCACCTTAACTCTAACTTTATCTTACCTTATAAACACCTTTATCTGTAAATTGTTTCCATTTATGATTAGAAAATGTCTAAGGTAGTAAGTTCTTGATCTTTTACTCTAATTATTCTTTATATTTTTGAATGTAGCTCTTGTTTTCCTAGAACTATAATTAGTGGTGCTTATTTTCAGTAATATAACTTTTACTTTATTATAATTAAATTTTTATGCTCAAAAAGGTTCACTAGGAACGTCTGACCTACTGATAATAGGTTAAGTTACAACCATCTTACCAAAAGCAATTGCCTAAGAGAAAGAAGAATTCTTCTAGTTAGAGCCAAAGAGCTAAATATTCACCTTAGTGACGAAATATTCCAATAAGAAGACCGCTGATGCTAATGAGACTAAAAATTATGTATCCTTTAATGGACTGGCTAACTATACCGTTACCTGAAAAATCCTATAGGCACCCTATCCAATGTTTTAGCGTATCAACTTCCTTTAATAATCACTTTTAAATATAGTCATCAATCATTATCATTAGAGATCTGATAAATCATAAATGAAGTGGTTGAACTATATATTGCTCAACAACTCTAAAAAAGGATTGTCTGAATTGTCAAATCTAATGTTTATACATTATAACCTTTGAGAGGATTTTTAAACTAAAGATTAGTTTGTCTTACTTTAAAATTCTTCTATATAATAAGCCAAAAAACTGTATTGAACTAACATATTGACATATGTCAGACATTTGCCCTCTCAGCTGAAAAATAAGAATGTTGAAGGTTGAATTCAGCTAAAGAGGGGAAATGTTGGCCTTTTGCAATTTTCTGATGTGATTAAGAATTTGTTTATTAATAATGAAAGTAAGGAAGTCAAGAAAATTGGCCAAAAGTCTATGGCCAATTCTCAGAGGAACTTCGTTAATTAAAGAAACACCAGTTTGAAACCTGTATGGGCACTAGTGAAATCAGCCGGTCATATTACTCCAACCTCACCATGGACTTTGGGGTTACCATTGAAAGGCACACCCTGACCCCAACGAAGTCCTTCAGTGCATCTGCATGGGGACCCTCCACTTTTATAGGCTTAGCAGGGGTCCCCCAAGGTACAAAAAATTTCTCAGGTGATGATTGGCTTAAAATTTATAAAAACGTTACCTAATGGTTATGTTTAGGCCAATCAGAATTCTGCTTCCTTCATTCCGCTGCCCTGATGCAAGTTCCCAAACTATTATACGCTATTCCTGCATATTTCCTAATTTGGACTTTTGCAGGCTATTCCAAACATATTCCCAAATTCCCCTCATCATTCAAAATTACTTTAAATACTAGATAGTTGGAGGTCAAGGATCATCGTTTTTTCCTTATTGCATGCACAATAAAAATTATAAAACCCAATTTTTACTAGCGCCTTTTATTTAAGTCTTTGTTTTTATTAGAAAGTATTTGTGGAAACCAGCTGGTAGATGCACCAGCGAGCATACTTAAGCTGGTTTCCCATAATATATACATGTAGCATGTAGAGGGGCCTCTCGTTACATCCTCTTATGAGAGTTTGCCCATCTGTAGAAAGCTGAACATTATGCATATTACCAAAACAGGAAGCAAATTAATTTCAAAAACTCATTACTTGAGACAAATAAGGTACTTATGCAGGTGCAATAGCCACAAGGGTAACAAGAACAACAGGAGCCCCAGTTGAACTCATAATAGCAGACACACATTCACAAGCAGGCTATTATTTACAGTATAATATACAAAAGAAGCCTAGAAGAGCCTAACGATCAGGGAATTGGACTCCCTTGGTTATAAAACTAAGTTGCTAATTCAAATCATTTTATGAGAAGTTGCCAATTTGTTGAAAATCAAATATTAATTTACCACCCTCAATCACTTAAACATTTTATATAATTTTTAAATTAAAATAAAAATTTGACTTCTTTCTCAAATCTATCTTTATTTGTTGTCATTTTATTGTTTTTTAATAACGCAAAATACAGAAAGATTTATTGACAAAGGTTTGTACATGCCTTATTGTTAATAACAGATTTTTTGAAGAGTTCTTTTATGCTTAGGAGAGTCTCCACTTGTATAATTCCAAGCTTAAAACAGTTGAACACGCTTGGAACTGTGTAAAATAGTCACATGTATGCAAGTACTAAATTTCCTATATTGGCTGATGATGCACCCTTTTAATAGATAAATAACTTATTACAATTGTATTAAATCTTTCCATCAACACCCCCTGAGTTAGTGAACCACTCCTGAAATAACCACCAATCTTAAGATCATTTTTTGAGATGTATTTCTTCCAGGAGCAGTTGAGTATTTAGACTTTGTTACTAACGATAAGGGCTTACAGCTACAGCTAACCAAAGTAGAGGCCATTGAGAAGACAAAAACGCCAACTAGCAGGTAGGACATTCAGGTTTTTCTAAGAATGGTTGGCTATCATTGGCGCTTCATAAAAAGTTTTATCTAAGTGACCTTTATTTTATCTCTTGTAGAAAGGGAATAAACTTAAGTGAAAAATGAACTGACAGTTGGTTTTTGATAGGCTTCATACTCGCCTCATCTCAACGCCAGTGCTTATTTATCAAATTTTTTAAAACCCATTTGTCATCTAGTTTACACGTCCCTCACAACTGTGGGGGCTGTGCTATCTTAACTTGATGATGATGGGGTAGAGCACCCAATGGCCTACTGCAGTCAGACATTAGATGCTCATGAGAGAAATAAAATTATGACAGAAAAGGAGTGCTTAGCTTATTTTATGCATGTAAACAGTTTAGGTCTACATCAATGGATTGCACTTTTAAGTATTTACTAACCATATTTCCCTCATTGCTGATAAATCTAAAGGGATGGGAGGTTAGCTGGCCTGCTTGGCACTAGAATTACAGGCGTACAATTTTTGAAATATAGCACTGACGTGATGCAAAACACAAGAACGCCACTGGACTGTCTTGACTCCCCACTTTACATTGACTGCTAACATGGCAATAGTCTTAATAGTAAATTTAGACTGACAACTTAAAACTGTACTAAAGGAGGTGCAACGCTCTCTGGATTGATTTATAAAAAACTGTCTTTAAAGATGGGTAGCCTATTAATTTAATAGTCGTAAATATATGATATTACAATTTAAAAATGGATCTGATATTGAGCTTTTCTTTCTCGTTGCAAACACTTTTGCAACCTATTCAATTCAAGACTGAATCTAGTTTGATAATCTCACAGAGGAGATTAGTCTGCGCCCATGTCAGGGTAGCAGTTGGGCAAGCAAGGTAAGAGGAGCAGGTGGAAGGCCCGCAGCCTCCAACGTTCAAAAACGCCCTGGATAATCTGGCGGAATAGACAAAAATCTTAAAAAACTGGCTGTCACAATTTCCTCAGAGATACTTGCATGGCAAGCATGATGCAACCAGTACATCAACACGCCACACTCCCAGCCACTTTTGTCGGTGTCTTCAGAGTCCATGTGTATCTGGACATCCAAAAACAGCCTTATGGAAAAAATTTTGTGAAGATGTACACAAAGTTTTTCTGACCACAGTGTACGTTGCACCTCACTCCATGTTGCATGGTTGGCTGGACCTAGGTTTTGAAAGCAAAAAAGCAGCAGACGAGGCTGCAGCGGTGCGCATAGTGGTTGACCTCCCTGAAGGGCAATGGGTCATCAAAACCAAACGCACCAGATGGACAAAAGAAACCAAATTTTCCTCACATTTGACTTTTTGCCTACTACGGTAAAACGTGACATTTTGGAACAACACCTGAAAGATGGTCTCGCCATATATGGCGAAATACAATCTTTCAAAATGCAATGCTTCACGCTGATGCCACACCTGTGCACCAGCAAAGCCATCACAGTTCTGACCCCAACTGAGGAGATCATGAAGGACCTAACACAGATCCCGCACTCCACTTTTATTGATATTGCAGGGCATACCACCCACCCATTCTGGGTGACCGTGGACAGCGCGCCCCCCATTTTCACCCACTGTGACACGTTTGGCCATAAGGCGCATGCATGCCCCATCAAAGAGGGCATCGCATTCCAAGAGCACCCCTTGGCAGCCATGGCCAATGGAGAGGCGCACTATGAACCAACCGCAAGCACCAAGGAGGCTTTCCTGTGGGGAGCACAAGGCTGCTACTTATTGGTAAAGCCTATCTCCCCACAGGAGCGGAAGAAGGCCAAGCAGGCCCATAGGGCTGCGGCCAAGGCCACCACCGCTATCCCACACTCACAACGCCAGGAGGACATGGAGACCTTCACAGCGGAAGCAACTCAGGAATCCATAATCCAATCAGATTGGGAAGCCCATGCTAAGTGGGCCACTCAATCTGAGGATCCAATGGGAGATTCAATCTCACCCAATCATTGCACCCAAGCTCCGGTCAAAACTGACTTGGGACCTATCTCAACTGAAAAGTTTTTTTGACCCGCTTGATGGTGCACCAAACTCGTCCACACCGCAAAAAATTTGTCCGACGTTGGGAAAACAATAAGCAAAGGCCAAAGCCAACGCAATTCTTTCCGCAAAAATCAACAAAAACTCTGATAGCGTTGCTGCTAACACCCACACTGCTGTGAAAGCCCGTGGGGACCTAGAAGAGGCTGGTGGGCCCAGGGGCCCACCCCCTCGCACCTAAGGTGCAATGGGGGAAACCTTCACTCTAGGGATGTTGAATATCGCCGGACTCAAGGCCTCCCCATCCCAGGCTAGGAAACTGAGTTTTTTACAACACAATTTACCCGTGGATATCCTGGCCATCCAGGAACCCACTGTCCACAAGGTTCTGAGGAAGCTTGGAAAACAATGCTCCTCCCATCCCTATCCTTTTGGTTGAAGCACTGTGGGGTGCTAATTCAGAATAATAACTTTTTCAATTCACATCCTCAGAAACATTCTTAAATGGCCAAGTGCTCGTCGTCACCTTCTCGTGGGCTGATGTAGTGCACACAATTATCAACATCTATGCCCCAAACGGTGCACATGAGCGTCAGGAATTTTTCTAGTTGGTCAAATCCCTCCCGCTACCCCCTAATTCTTTCCTAGTTGGCGACATGAACTGTTGGCTAACCTCACCAACGGACCGGTGGCCTCCCTCACCCCACGCCCCACAGGGTCACATAGAACTACGCGTTCTAAAGGCCACCCTTGGGTTGATGGATGCGCTGCCGCGACATGCCCCACTGCTCGAAAACATGATGCATCCCCACGTCCACAACGGCTAATTAAGGTCCATGACCCGCACTGACCTTATTCTAACGCTGGCGAAATTCCAACCCCACATCTCCCACTTCAAAACAACGAAAATAGAATTCTCTGACCACTGACTGGTCTCAATAACCTACCACCTACCTGTCACAGTTGCTAAGGCCCCACATTGGTGCAAAATCCGCCCCCCCAAGCTCACGTCACCAAGATTTTCAAGTGGGTGGAAGAGGCAACTTTGGCAAAATCGTTTGTTGCACCATTTTGCGCGGACCCCATTCCACATGGGCAACTTCTAAAGAGGATACCATCTGCCACTCTCACCATCTCTCCTCCAGATGCTCACGAGCCACATCAGCGGTTATCTCACGTGCTCTGGCAGAATTGACACTTGGAGTCCAACATTCCAGCTACAGGATACAGCCCTGCATGGGGCCAGAAGTGGGCGGAGGCAGCCGCCCACCTCAATGCACTTGAAAGGCAACACAAACATTGGGTTTGTGTTCAATACAGGGCCACACGCATCATTAAAGGCGACAAGTACACCACATATTTCTTTAAAAATTTTTTTGCACCACGCCAGAGTGTGGCCTGCACACAGGTGCAATGATCAGATAATTTCATTGTGGACACACCAGCTGAAGTGGCAATTGAAACGCAAAAATATTACTCCAAGTTATACCGAGCTGAACCAATTCAGCTGGCTGAAGTGGCAGAATATCTTGACTGAGCTCATATCCGCACCATTTTTTGATACTCAATAAATAATGAATTTAATTACTCCAAACGAATTATGGACAGCCATTCGTGGTGCGCCAAACCAAAAATGCCCAGGCCCAGATGGCATTCCATATGAGTTCTACAAAAAATATTTCAAATATATATCCCCATTGCTGCTCGCCTCACTTAACCAAAGCCTGTTGGAAACGCGCCTCCTACCAGGAGGACATGAGGCCTTTACTGTCACACTCTTCAAGAAAGGGGATAAGCTTGACTTAGCCAACTGGTGCCCCATTTCTCTAACAAACACAGACACCAAAATTTTAACAAAAATCATGGCTAACCGTTTAGGGACTGTAGCATCTGCCACCATCTCCCCAGAACAATTTGGTTTCATCCCCAGAAGGTCAATTTGGGATAACGTGCACTCTGTGGCTAATGCATGTCAGTCCACAGCCTTTGTGGCACTGGTATTCTTGGACCAACAAAAGGCCTATGATAGAGTAAACTGGGAATACCTAAGGGCCTGCCTCCATCAATTCCGCCTACCCCCCGCTACATCAACTGGGTGATGCTGCTCACGGAATCTGCAACAATGGCAGTGTGTGGCCCGGGCTTCCTAACGGAAGTAGTCCACCCTCAAAGGGGCTTGCGACAAGGGGACCCCCTCAGCCCACTCTTATACAACTTCAGCCTTGACCCACTACAGCGAAATGTGAATGCCCAACTCACTGGGGTCCATGTGCCAGGCCAAACCCCAGTCAAGATGATGGCATTTGCATATGACTGCGTGGTGGGGGTGTCTAATAATAAAGATGCACGCGCACTTGAAGCCCTCATCCAGGAATATTCCCGGGTAAGCAACGTGGCACTGAACGCCTCCAAAACCAAAATCATCCTCCTTGGTCAGTTCAGAACTACTGGGCCCCAGCAATTAGTTCCCAACCCGGCCCATCTGCTCGCCCACGTCCACGCCTTACCAACTCAACACACAACGCTCCACTGGTGCTCTCCTTCGTGCCACGTCCTACCATAGGGCTGGTGCGCCATCTGGGCGTGTGGATGGAGGCAGGCGGATATGCGTCAGCAGTAATGGAGTGCCGTATACTGGACAACGTGACGAAGTGAATTGCCTCTCTCAGAGCCCACCCTACTACCCTTACTGGCAGGGTTGTTCTAGCCAACTCTATGCTCCTATCCAAAGTCTGGTTCAGAGCCCATGCCATCCCCTTCTCCACAAGCTTCTTCAAATCCCTGTATGCCTTGCTGCAAGGATGGCTTTGGTCAGGCCGCCCTCCACCAGTATGGCTAGAGGTCATGTTTGGCCCTCATCATCAAGGTGGCATGGGCCTGCTTGACTTCAAAGCCCATGCTGCCAAGATCCTGGGCACCTGGATCGCGGCCATCACCGCTCCTACACTCCCATCCCAACACTGGTCCCGCGCGGCCCGCTCCAACTTCTCCTAAGCCTTGGGCCTCAAAAATTCATCAAACCCCCACTCCCTGATGAAATACCTCGCATCACACACATCGGCCACAGGTCCTCACGGGACTAAAACCTACTACAAACGAATCCTACTCTCCATGCAAAGCGCATAGTGGAGAATTCATATTAGCGGACATACAACCCGAAGAGGCCGCCCCTCTCCTCAGTTCACACAAGAGGTACAGGGGCTACCCATCCATGATGTCGTGATCCCCATTCGGCCCCATGTCCTATCCAGGGTGGACTACCTAGACATGATGGACATCTTTTATTCCATTGAGACCCAAAAAACTATCTGGAAATACGCACACCATCCTCTGTTGCAGCCTCAAGTCTGCTCCCATGTGTGGCGCTGCCTGAGGCGGGTGTATCGTACAGCAGAGCGCTCTAATGCTTTACACTCATCCTGTGTCGTGTGTGGCCAGTATGGAACGCTGTTCCACCGCCTGGAGAAGTGCCCCACCTTTAAAGTGATATGGCGCGAATTTCAACGTCTGCGGGCCAGGATCAAACGCATCCCTTCAGTCTGTCAAGAGATATGTTTGCCCTATCAATGGCCTCCTCCCTTCCACCCTCCTTCCGTGCTCTGGTGGTTGCAGTCGCCATGTGGACCATCCACATGATCGTCTTAGATGCCATCGCAGGCTCCACCCCCACCCTCCCAGAAACTGTCCACAGATTCTGGTCTCATTTGGTGGACCACTTTCAAGCATGGATGTTTGGATACCTCCCACCGCATCGCCGACAGCTGGTCTCCTCCTGGTTCCCAGTCTGGTTCATCAAATCAGACCCTTCCTCCACATGTTCTCAATGGTGGCTACGGCCCCTTCACACGTTCCCTCCCCCTCCCCATAAGTGGCATTCCCGCTGGCAACAAGAGATAGCATCGCTTCTCTGGGGTGCCTCCCCTGGTACTAAGTTTGTCTGTCCTGAGTCATATTCAGAAGTGTCCATCCCATGGTCGGCCTTCCCCGCAATAAATTTAAAAGAAATGGATCTGATTCTCAGGGCTCACAAGTCCACGGGTCAAGGTGAATTCAAGAAGACATATGAGCATCTGAAGCAATTTACACTGGCAATTGAAGCACTTTGATACTCCCTTGGGTTGGGACCATCTAGTACTAAAAAAAAAGAAGCACTTTGATACTCACAAGACCATTGGCTGTTTTAGATATTGACATGTGAAAGAGCTAATTCAAAAGGGCACCTCATGCTGATTAGTAAAATCTAACTTAGCCTTTCACAACGTGTCAATTGACATTGTAGGTCCACTACCCACCAGCAGCAGTCAGTTTAAAATTATTTTGATGGCTAATTACCACATTACAAGATGGGTCAAAGCAAAACTGAAAAAGAAAATTGGAGGCTCTGGTGAAAGCCAAATCCTTTTAAAAATAATTTAAAAACCTGAATGTTCCCAATTTATCTTGATGAACAATGGTAACAACTTCATTTTCAAAGTGATCCACAAGCCAATGAGTTAATGGGGGTTTGATGGGTCTTGTCAACTTCCTATCATATTAAAACCAACGGTGCTGTAAATCACATTAACAGTACCCTGGTCAGCATCCTATGAAAATTGGCGCCATAAAAGCTGTCCAGTTAGAATCTCTTTCTACAATCTTCAGTATTTGTGTACAACATTGCATTCCATACATCCACGGGAAATATTGCCATTCAATCTATTGTATGGAAAAATCACATCCTTCTTTTAATCTTATACTCATTCATTTACATAGAGGAAATTATTCCTGACCAATATCTAGGAAATATCAAGTGAACACTAATGCAGCTCCATACTGAATCTTACTCCAATGAGCTGGCCTATAAGATGAGATGCAGAGAGCACAATGATTGGAATGATACATTTACATTTCTAAGCGCGGGGTAGGTGCAATACTACAATAGCTATGGATTATCAGAACACATAAGCTAGAACACATTTGTAAGGACTCATTATAAAATTATCAAGAAGATGGCATCTAACACTTTTCCCGCTTAAAAACCTCATCAAGGGTACACCATTAATAGAGTGCATGCCAAAATATCAAGTGATTTCAGCAGGGCTAAGATGTTAACTACCAATGATCAATATTTCAGCCGCTTTTGTAGGCAATTTGTAAATTCCTATGTTTGGTCAAGTGTGAAAAATGTTTAATAATTGGTTATGATAAAGCAAGTCATTGACCCTAATACTATCCCTTATATCCTATATATCACTACTGCCCCACCTGCATCTCTCATGAACTTGGATATTATCTAAGACTACCTTGCCACGCCTTCTGGATTTATTAGAAAATCAATTTTTATTAAATTGCCATCAGGCATTCAACTAATATTACACAAACTAAAATCTAACTATATAATCACATTGCCGCATTGCTGTGTTTTTGATAGATCAATTTCTATTAATATGTCACTAGATATTTGCTACCCCGCTCCAGCTCTGTTCCCTCCAATTTACAATAATAAGAATTACTTGCTCATTCTGCCATAAATATTTCCATTGACCACTTTTACCCCCAACTATAAGAAAGACATACCAATTTTTCAAGTGCGAATCTTCAGCCTAATGAACACAAAACCCCAAGCATGGTTGAAATCCTATCATTTTTTAAAAAATGGGATTAATCCAAAAGGTTCAGATGCCATTGAGAAGGTCAAAAAGCCTAGTACATTTTAAATCACACAGCGCATATATTTGGGGATCACACATAATGTAAATAGGGACAAGTGATTGCAACGGTGAATTTTTTAAACAGTACACAGACTCTAAAATTACTGTAGATTTATTATTTAACCAAGGCAAGCTGACCAGGGGACGGACAATACTGAAACTGAAACTCCAAATTCAAATTCAACCAAAAAAACATGACCTGGCCGCCCTTATTGAGCAGTGAGACACAAAAAAGAAATGAGAATCAACCTACCAGGTGGCACAGCGGTGAGCCACTTATCCCACCATGGTGGAGGGGTGGTAGATCAGGAGGATCTTCGCCAGACTCAGCATTGTATAGGCAGATCAATGCTGCGAGCAAGGGTGTTGGGGCATCTGCGGGATGAGGGTTGAGGTGAAGTAGATAGTTGTTGATATTGACAATTTGGGCCTGGATCAAAGCCTCTATGAGTTTGGCAACATGTTGTTCAGCCTGGATGCAGGCATTTAGAAGTTGTTCTAATTTCGCAATATTGACTCTGGTGATATGTGTGGATGAGAAGTATCTGCCAGTTCAGCAACATGTTTGACAGCAATGGTGTCAGTTTCATAGAGACATGTGATTTTCTCTTTTGAAATAGGAGGGAGATTGGGGGAACAAAGGGTGTGCAGCCCTTTTTTAAATTCTGTGACAAATTTTACCACATATAAGTGAAAACGGCGATATTTAGTTGAGGCCACTGTAGCCTCAGCAAGCTAGTGGTCGTTTTGGAAAGGGATAGCATTGGGTTTGGGGACATATTGGTTGGTCAGGGCTGGGGCATCAAAGTCAGAGTTCAGATCTGGTTCAAAATCAGATGAATAACCTGTTGGTGGGACATTTTCACCAGATTCATTCACTTCATCCAAAAAGTTCCAGGGATTTTGATTGACTCAGTAATATATAGGGATAGGTGTCTGTGGTTGGGTAAGTTTTGGGGTAGGAGATTTTTTGGGTTGAACATAAGTGCAAACCTGCTCACGATTGGTTGACATGGGTGTATATTGGCTGGCTTGGATTTGGCTGGTCTGGATTTGATTTGCTAAATTTTGTTGCTGATTCATTGAGCACTCAACCTGGGGGTGGGGGCAGCCAAAATCCCCACTCTAATGCTGTTGGTGTGGCCTCATAAGTGGATTTGGCTTTGTTTGCAAGGTTTAAATTGTGTCAACATGTTTTTTGTGTGGTTCAACTCATGGCAGAGGGGACAAATTGTGCAATTGTTGGTGATGTGAGCCCAAAAGAAATGGTCAGGTGTGGATGGGATGTAGGCATGCGGTCAGATGTGCTGGCCCATGTTTAACTGGTGGGGGTAATGGTAGCCATTGCCCAAGGTGCTATGAGGCTCAGCACCACTTAGGCAATGAATTGGAGGATGAGGATTTTGCTGTAAGTGGACAACCTTGACATCAACTTCTTCATAAAGTGTTTGTGGGGGAAGGTGTGAGGGGAGGTTTGCAAAGGTCACCACAAGAGTGGTATCATCTGAGAGACATGTTTAGGTTGTGGTAATGAGGTGCTTTTATATATTAAGGGTTATACCTGCTGCAGCGTCTGCATCCTCTTTGGTGGGAAAGCCTGTGCAAAATAGCCATATAAGGGTGGAATTCTATAGATCCTGCCAGTGCAAAGGTGGCAGTTGCTAGCTCAATTATCACTTTGTCAGAATATGGGAAGAGATGTCCATACTCAACTCTGAGGCAAAAGCAGATAGTGGACTGAGGTAGGACTAAGGGATGAAGCAGGTTGGGTGGAAGCGTGTGAGGTGGAGTGCTAAATCCCTTAAAGGGACATAGCAACTGGATGTATTTGTTGGACTGGATAAGCCAGTCCACATGTGTTTTCCAGCTGGGTGGTAAACACTAGCGGATGGAGCCCTGCTGCCCCACGCTGGGGCTGCAGATGGTGTATTAGGGACATAGTTTGGTAATTGATGAGATGAGGCGGTGGTGGAAAATTGACTGATTTTTGAAATTGCTCAAAAGTGATGTTGAGTGGAAAGAAAAGTCACAAAAATATCTCCCTAAAATTACTGTGGATTTAAAACTTAGGTATCAAGATGGATCTCAACGCTAGCAGTTTAGATGAGACTAAAGCGAGTATTAGGAAATACATCAAAGAGACTGATTACCTGTTAATCTAAGTGTTTACTTTGAGATTGTTGAAATTTAGGTTTGACCAACCATAGGATCTCAACTTCAGCCATAACACTAACTTCATATAGTCTTCACCTTTACCCTCATCCCAACTATTGCTGTTATATCTTTTTTTGGCAACATTTTAGGCCAAATATTAGAACATATTAATTTGCTATAGTCGTTTGATGATTATTTGCAGCCTCTGAAAGTTGATTATAATTAATCTGCCATCAGATATTTTGGTAGATTTACCCATCCAGGATCAAAACAATTGTTAATTTGAATAACCCCATTCCCAATTATCTGTGCCCTTCAGCAGATTGATTCCCATTGATCTGCTATCATATTTTGCTTGCATTTCCTACCGCTAATATCAAGCATTTATTATTAACTATATGATTATGACTTCTTAAGGATCAATTCCTATCTATTGTAAACTGAATGCCCACTTCCTCAAACCAGTTCCATTCCCATCAGTTAAAATTAACAAAATGATTCTGACATATCTGTTTTTAAAAAATATTTTGATAAAAACCCCAAAAATGGGCCTAAAGTTGAACAGATGATTGCTAAGATGCATACAGTGTTGAAAAGATTACCAAAGTGCTAATATTGAACAGATGACTGTCAAGTTTTAGGCGCATATATTCATAGCCCATCAGCGGACTATAAGAAATATTAGATGATTTGGAAGCTAAAGGTAAGAATGCTTACTAGAGGCCTGATTTCAAATTGAGTTTCCTTATACTAGATAGGGAAGAACATGGTACCGCACCACTTTTGGTCATGGTTAAATGACATCATAGTGGGGACCAACCCTAAGGATAAGGATGGGCGACAGGAGGCCCAAAAGGTGAAGCTTCAGGCCCTTCCTGACCTCAGGCACACTTTAGACCAACGCTGGGTACAGTCTAAATATGCCCAGGTTGGTATAGTAAAGTGTAGAACTCTCAGTCCCTTCATTGGCCCAGGCATTAAAACAAATGTTATAAATTTAAAAATGATGGTACCATTTGGCTGATTGAGAAATGGGGGTTTGAAATCTGTTCCATTTACAAAACTATGCATTCAGGTCAGATCCAACTATAATCAATTACTAAAGTGAAGTCAGATTTGGTGTATTCTACCAATGTGGATGGTAGTGTTTGCCTATTGGTGAATTGGTGCTTGGGCCCACTTCATCAAGCCCAAATTTCCCCAAAGAAGTTATACTCTGTTTCTATGAACAACATTCCTTGTTGGTCAACTTTCCCAATAAAACTTTTCCATTTTTTCCATTTTTATTTATGTTATCTCTAATGATCCTGTGCGCAGACCTCTTCAAGGAGGTCTCACGCTATGTTAACCAGTCCATTTTAAATACAATTAAATTTTCAGCTAGTTTACCATTGGGTCGCCCAGGTTCCCTCCAACATGGGATATTTACCCCTTTCCCTTTGTGTGCCACATCACTTTTGGTTGGTTATTTCCTACTAAGATCACATTTCTCTTATTAAGTTATTATAGCTTCAGCACCCTCTGCTGGGCTATAGTAACTTTTGAACTAACATTTGGTTCCCTGGCATTGGCCTTGTGCACTACCATGCAGGGAGCAGGAGAGTTATAGACACTCTTCTTACAACTTTTTATCAACTAGTCCTGAAGGAATGTGTACTAAGTTATTCTAGATCTCTAAAACTGAAAATTCCCAATGAGACTTCATCAGACTTGGAGGTTTAGATCTAAAGCTTACCTTCTTAGTGAGCTTTATATCTATTTTCAATGTATACTGTCTTCATACAGATATACCTGTTTAAGTGCCAGATATGCCTGTTCATATCTCGCCTATTTGCAGCCCAAAAAGAAACAAAGGTATTCTGCTTCCATGAAAGTTTAAATTATTTGAGGTGGGTCGACCTTAGGATAAATATACCACACCGAGAATGTTATCTAGCCAGTACAGGTTTCGAACTTGAAACCTGCACTAGGGGTGGAAGCAGTTTTACCTACTCAGCTAACCACCCTTTTTGCTTCCATGAAAGTTATACCTAATAAAGTTCTATATCTACCTGCAAATATCTTACCATGTTGTGATTACAATTGAACATATATGTTGAACAACTTGATGATTTTCAGGCTCATAGATACATTTTATTACTTGTTCTCATAATAGTCCTAGTATTAAGTTTACGTTTGGATATTATTTCTATCACAGCTCATGCACTCTTTACTATAATACTATCTTCTTTATAATTGCATTTTTTATTGACTGAACTTTTTTACATCTTTAAAAAACCACCATTAGTATGATCACCAGGAGTCTTAATATTCTTAAAAAAGAGCGAAAAAAAGGGTTTTATAAAGGTATTTAATTGATCACATCATTGTGAAACCAGTATAGTAGATTTTTATATGGTGGGTCTTCAGTACTAGCTGGTTTGGGATGTGGCTGTGCAACTCCATGAGCAAACAACACTTGGTGAACGTAATTCAATGCGGAAAAAATCTTGAATCCACTTTATGGTCAGTAAGAAATTTGGTCTTGAAAGCTTATCCCTAACAATGATACATATACAGCTTCTAATTCACCCACTGAAGCTAGGTTTTTTAGATGGAAGCAAGTTCAATAGATAAATCTCTGCTCATTATACTATTAGAGTGTGTCTTAATTTCAGCCAGCTTGTGTATCTCCTCATGGTCATTTTAAAAAGCCTCACTATATTATATTAAGGTGTCTACTTTAATGGCTATTGTCAGGATTCCTGATTGAATCTGATATTTGCATGTCAGATGATGAAATTAAGCCTGATCCACTGAAATAGTTGAAACCATTATTGTGTATAATCCTTAACAAAATTCAACATCTTTATATATTAGGTATCAACCTTAACTGGATGTAATTAATTAATAATCGCCTGAAACCCTTTAATATTGGTGTTCAAACCCAATCTATGTGGTGATTGAATCCCATCTGACAGAAATGAATAACCTGCCACAGAATCCCCAATTGGTAAATGAGTTTAGATCTTATTTGGAACGCTTGGAGATTTTTAAGTAACCTCCCTGATCTTTCATATAATCCTTTTCTAAGCAATTAAACTTTACTCTCTTTTTGCCATTCAAGTTATATTGACCTACCTCTAATTATTTAGGGATGAACAGATAGTTAGGATATACCACTCAGGAAACTATATCCTGAGTGAATACTTTATGGCTAATTAGATTAAATACTTATAATCCAGCACCCAGGAACTTCAGGTTTTCTGGATTAATAAAATGAAAGGACAAAAGGTCTGTAACCCCTTAGTCCCAGCAGTGATTTTAATTTGATTCTATATGACATATTAAGTCTTACATTCATCATTTTTACTAACATACTCTTGTAACTATATAAGATTTTGGTAAATTCTATATCAAAGTCTAAAAAACCTAACTCTCTCAGCTGATGCACAATATTAGATTTTAAAAATACCTCATGTAAGTAACATTATATAAATAACTAAGCAACGCCAAATCTTCATGCATCTTAATTGACTGAAATTTAGCCCTCAAGCTTAATCTTCTCAAAAGGTAGAGCACCACCTATAACCATCTTTCTTCCACAATGCGTTCCTCATAAATGATAAGCTTGTATTCACACTAAGGATTTACAAAGTCTTTCATTTTTGGTACCGTTAGTTACTCCAATTTGACAAACACTGATTTTATGGGACCATCCCTTGATCTGTTATTGTGATTACCTATCATAGATTAAAATTAAAATTTATTTGAGGTACGCTGACAAGGGGATGGACAGTACTGAAAATCAAAACAAAACAAAAGAACCCAAAAGAACAAATGGGAAGACAAAAAAAGACTTCCAACCAAGAGGGTGCAGAAACAGATAACCCACCTTGGCAGAGGGTGAGAGGTGGTGTAAAAACCGCGGGGTTTCTTCTGGTGCACAAGTTCACTTAACTATTTGTTCTGGGAATAAACACAATTTTGCTAATTGTATGAAGACAATTAGCCTAGTCGAGTTTGGGTAATTGAGTAGCTTTGGCCCTACTCTGGCAATATAAAAGGGTTGAAGTGACTTCAGCCTCACTCTGGTGATGACACTTAGATGGGAAGACTTCTTCACAACTTTGCTCCGAAGTAAAAATCCACAATTGGAAACAATAAAGTATTCACAGTACTAAGGTGTTTCTTATTAGTAGAGAGAGGGAATATTTATAGGGTAAAAATGAGGAGAAACATGTAATATGGGGTACTTATGGTAACCCCAAGGTTCTTGGCACACCTAGCTGACAGAAAAGGAATATCCGCAAGGTTCTCAGCACACCTAGCCAAAAAGGGATATCTTGGCACGCTTAGCTTACAGAAAAGGGATATTAATTGTGGGGAATACTCCAGCTGATATTTTTGAGGAATAGCATAATTAAATCGCTATCCACATGTTGGCTACCAAACCTGATGATTCCCCACAAGTAATTAACCATTTTGAGTTAATTTACTCATCTTCAAATTGTTGGCAACAATCTCTGACAAAATTATAACTGTAATTATCATCAGATATGATCCTATGAGCATTACAATTAACCATTTAATTGGTGATTATTGCCAATAAGATGGAAAATTTAATCAACATCTCAAAGCTTAATCAATAAGCTAAATTGAATAAATGAACCAATTATCTTAAATAAATTGAAGCTTAAATAGTTTGCAAGCTGGATAATGTGGTCATATAAATTCCCACACATCCCCCCGCTTGACCAAATTATCAGCTTAAAAAAAACGTCTTCATCCAATAACTCCTTCTATGAACAGATCTTATCTAGTCTGAGCGAAGTGGACGCCTCTCATTTTTGGGTGATATCACAAACTGCTCAAAGAGGTATCCTTTCTGCTCCAGCTAGATCCAGCCCTCCGAGTCAACTTGATTCAGCAATCCCCTATTCAGCTCTTCCCGCCATGGTGCCAATTTCTGAAGAGGGGACAGGGTTGGCGGTTTCATCATTGAACTCCCATTCTTTCATCCCTCATTCTCTTGTCGCTGATCTTGATTTCAAGGCATTACTGGATTCAGCTCCCATTGTGTTAAATCCAGTAATTGTTATTAAGAATAATGAGGCAATTTCTCCCAACTTAGATCAAACTTTCCTGATTGAGTCAATCTTCTACCCAAGTTCCTTTTCCAAATTGGCCAATTTTATAAACTGACTATCTTGTCTACTGAATTAACAATTGGTGATGACAAGCACGCAGAACTTCCATATCATGTACTTTGGGGTAAATTGACTGAGGCCCTTAATATCTCCTTCGCGCCTTGTGACCTTGAAAGTTTACTTGATCAGGATTCTGCCTCCTTTGCACTCAGATTTGCAGGGCAAGTACTTCATATGTGGGCTAATTCACTCCCCACCTTGCCAAAATTTCACCTTTCCTTTCCCTTCCAATTCCAGGAGGCCCGCAGCTGCCGCCTCCAAGATGCTATTGCTGACTGCATGATTACTTTGCAATAGGGACTATCTGGTGACATCTTCTCTTAATGGTGATAATTGGTGGTATGGTTTGGAAGCCCCCTGCACATTTCCCTTGTTTGTTGTTCTCTCATATGCCAAGTGTTCTTGATGAAGCCCATCATCAAGCACTCCAGACACAGCTTCTGATGCCTGTGCCATATTAAGATTACATGGACTTGTTTGCAGATTTCATATTCCTGCATTGCTGTTTTCCTCCCCAATCTGGGGTTTCCCAACTTGATGAACTAGACGTCCTTATTACTCTTCCCATCATTGCATATTCACAGAATCCTCCCCAAGTTCAAAGAACTTGGTTTCAGCTAGCTCTTTTTCTTGCAAGCATTCTATCTCAGATTGACTTTGGCAACCTCTTCCACAACATTGTCATTTAACCTCCCTCCCCCAGAGGCATCAAAGAGGAGCTCACAATTCACAACTTGAGGCTTAAAAAAATAAAAATAATTTAAAATAACTTCTTATATTTCCAAAAATGTTTTTTTTTCATTTTTTTCATTATATTTAAATTTTTAAAGTTTTTTTCAATACCATTTTTTGAGAAATTTGCTGTGTACTCTATTAATCACATGACCATCAGATATATTCTTAATTGTATAGGCATTGTTTGCAATTTTTGTATTAACCTCAAATGGCCCCAACCATAATGCATCTAGCTTAATTTTGGTGACCAAACCCATAAGTATTGCAATAGGCTACTTGATCTCCAATGGTAAATTCCCTAAGAGTGGAATGACTCTTATCATCAGCTTTTTTAGCCTGAACTCTTCTCTTGATTGTTGTATCATAGGCTTGAAATTGTAGATCCACTATTATGTTTGTGAGTTGATATAGATATTTTTCCACGCTCATCCCCAGATTCAGGTCCACTGCTAAATAGAGAATTGGCGGCAATGCTGCTCTACAACCATACAATAATTCAAATGGCATTTTTCCCATTGCTGAATGGAAACTGAAATTATACACAAAAGTTACCAAACTTAGATAAGACACCCAAGATGACACTTTACCTGAGATTGGCTTCCTTAGCATAGCGGCAGATGTCCCATTGACTCGTTCCACAACTCCATTTCTTTCAGGCTGATAGGGTGCAGACACCACCCCCTTTATACCCATTAGTTCATTCAGGCATGGAATTATGAATAAGGTAAAATTAGTCTCGTTGTCACTCAGCAACACTAGGGGACACCCATGTCAGTATACCACCTGCTCCATGATGAACTTGGTGGTACTTAAGGCATCTGCTCAACTCAAGGCTTGAGTTTCAACCCATCTTATAAGGTGGTCAATTGCTACTATTATGTAACATACACCGCCTGTACTCATACTTAGTGATCCCATAACATTGATTGAAACCATGTGCCAAGAAAACCCTGGCTTTACTAATTGGTAATTTGTCACGTTTTTATGGGGGCTTATGGATCTGAAATTACATGCAACAGGTGATATAATTAATAACATCAAAATTCAGTGATTCCCAATAGTATTAATTCCAGAGATGTTTGAGTGTCTTCTTTAACCCACCATGTCCGATGACCTTGTGGGCGGCCCATATTATCTCAGTGTGTTCTGATGGTTTCAGAAATAAAAGCCTCTTTTTGTTCATTATTTTGAATAATTGTCCATTAACAAGCTTGGTATTTTCCATTGCCTTCTTTAACATTTTCTGAATTTAAATTGGCTCTTCCTGCAATTCCCCATGGATCATTTGCTTAAATAGATCATCATCACGATCTTGCACAGCAAGAACAGTTGGCAACCTAGAAATACCATCAGCGTTCTGATTCTTATCTCCCGCCCAATGTTCTATCTCAAAGTCATAGGCCTGTAATTTCAAAGCCCACCGCGCCAATCTCCCTTCTGGTTCTTTAAGGTTATGAAGCTATTGGAGAAAGGCATGGTTGGTCAAAACCTTGAAGTGCGTTCCATGGATATAGACTCAAAACTGTTTGCAGGCATAAATAACTACAAGACATTCTTGCTCCATAACCTTATAGTTCCTCTCAGCCTTTGACAGTGTTTGCTGACATATGCTACAGGGTGTTCATCCCCCTTATCATCCATTTGGCTAAGGACAGCTCCTATTGCCATCAGCGATGCATCTGATTTAATAATGAATGGCTTCTCAAAATTTGGGTATTTTAAAATTGAACTCATCATCAAGTATTTCCTTAATTCATCAAATGTGAGTTGAGCCTCATTACTACAGACGAATCCCTTCTTCAAATCTTTCAATATGTGGAAAATGGCTTGGCTATTTTTGCAAAATCCTTAATGAATCGGTGATAATAGCTGAACATTCCAAGGAAAACTTGAATATTGCATACGCTCTTGGGGACTGACATCCAATTAATCGCTTCTTTTGGACTTGCAGCTTAAGTCCCTCAGCATTAATTATGGTTCCTAAGTATTCTAATTCCTCCTTAAAGAAATGGCATTTTCTTGGCTTGATTTTGAGATTTTCCAAAGCCAGTCACTTGAATACTTTCTCAAGATGTTGTAGATGATTGGTAAACATTTGGCTGAATACATTAATGTCATCCAGATAGACTAAGACACAGGACAGCTTCAAATCTGACAAAATCGTGTCCATCGCCCATTGAAATGTAGTAGGGGCGTTGCATAAGCCTTGAGGAATCCTCGTTGGCTGATACAACCCCTCTGCTGTAGTAATAGCACACTTCTTTTGGTCTTCTGGGGGCATATCTATCCGCTAAAATCCAGAGATTAAGTCCATGGTGGAGAAAAACTTGGCTCCTCCTAACTGATCCAGCACGTCATTAATCCTAGGCAGGGGGTATGAGTCCTTTTTCATAATTTTATTTAACTGTCAGTAATCTAATATGACTCAATTTAAACCATCTTTCTTTTTAACTATTAATATAGGACTCGCCCATGGGCTGGACGATGGTATAAGCATTCCATGCTCTAAGAGTTTTTCAATTTCTTCAGCAACAACTGCCTCTGCTGCCTTAGACCATTAAATAGGCTCAATCAAGTTGGCCCATCCTCCCCAGTATTAACTTGGTGCAAAACATCCTTTGCACACCCAAGATCATGGTCATCTTGCACAAAAGTAACTCGTTATTTCTCAAATAAGGCCAGAACTTTGTCTTTCTGGTCTTCCATTAATCCAGCTAATCATTCCCGTTCAATTAGTGTATTAATATTCCTGTCAGTTTCTTTTAAGAAGTCCCAATTCACCCAATTCACCAAATATGTGGAGTGAACAAATCTCCAATACCCTTTTTAGTTGGGCGAATGCAACCACCTGGTGTCATTTGACCTTTATTGGAGATTTTCCCAGATTGGCTAAAAGGACCCATATCTCCTCATGACCAGTGATTAAAATTCCTGGGGCTACCCAAGGTTCGATCCTTGATTGTTGCCAAGGAGCTTCAATTTCTGAATATAACTGCTCTAGGATCTCCAAGGTCAGTCCAGTTTCCACAATTTGTTGCATTCCCAACTGAATTATGACATCTTCTTTAAAACAGATTGGGATCCCAAAATTTTCGCCTACATATTTAGGTAATCTCTGGGCTTTTCTTTCAACTTGTTTAAAGCCAATAGGTAATATTCCATCCTTATAGACTAAGTTGATGAAATTGTTCCATCTACTAAGGGGCGCTTTCTCCTTGAGTTGATATACCAGCGGCAACATCTGCCCCATAATCATCAAAGTGTCTTCCTCAAAAGTCACATTTGACCCCATACCTCCACATGAAGTCAGTGCCAATGTGTATGTCATAGTTCTGGTTGGCTAGAACAATCACTGGCGCCAATATGACCAAGGATCCAAATCATAGCGGTAGAGCGCTATAAGCCCCACAGGAAGTTGTAGAGTTAGGGCCTGCTGTCCTGTACTGCTTCCAATGCTCCAAATCCGGTTTGGCCTTTAATTTCTTTACTAATTTGGTCGATACTATATTAATCCGTGCTCCACTGTCAATTATTGCTCTGATGGGGATTCAGTTCACCAAAATATCCATATATTTGCACTCAGAAAAATAAGATAAGTTATTGTTTACTGCATGTATAGCAGATTCATTGGCCAAATCCAAGGTTTATGCTGGGATTTTTGCCCATACTCCCAGCCTGCTAGATTACCTGGTGTCACTAGGGGAAAATTCTCTAAAGAGAAGTGAATTGAAAATCGGTTGTCCCAAATTTTGGAGGAACTACATTTGGGGGATTTTGAAAATATTCGCCTGGTCATATCCATCGAGGATTACCCAGATGAATACCTAATATCTCATTGGGTGGAGAGGCTGACTAAATAGGGGCATCTGATAGTGATTAACTATCAGGTGTACTGTTGGGATTGGTCAGGTTTCATCACCAACTGATTGGGAATGAGTAGTGAGTTGCAAGGCGAGTGATGCCACCTGCAACTAGCAAATTGATTGGTTGGTGAAGTGACCTGCCATTTTGGGTAAAAAGTCCCATTACTAAGCAGGTCGCTAGCCAATTATGGTTGGTTTGCTTGGATCAAGAGGAAAACGTTAGGGACACGTTTCCAACTCTTTCCATTTGAGGTCTCAAGGATGTCCAATGATGGAATCATAGCCAGGATGAGGAAGAACATCGCTGCCAAGACAAGGAAGGGTGATTCAACGGCAACAGCTGCCATTTCATCAAAGAGGTGTCAACTGAGGGTTAGACTGCTGAATTTCCTATAAATTCCCTAGGATTCACTATAATAAAAAACACTATTACTACAAAAAACATTATTAGTTTTATTGTGGATTTGGTTATAGTTAGACTATCAGCATCCAGAGTGAAGTTCCATCTCAAGGATATTATTGCAGAATGCAATAATTGGTAGACTCTCAGAGAGAAGAGTAGAGATCTGAGCGGGGATCTAGAGACAAAGGGAACCACAACTTAGGGATAGCTGCTGGTTGTGTGTTGGGCCAAAAGAGACTGTCATCAGGAGATCTTGACAAAGATCAGGTGGACAGTAATACAGGGAATGAATCCCTACAAATATGACTTATCAAGTATTTAATCAGAAATACTGGCCAAAGCGTTGGGCCTAATAATAGTTCTAACTCAACTATGGATAATAGTCTTCGTACTATTATCAGATATATTCTTTACATCGCAAGGTGCACGAGGAAACCAAACCTGTGCAGTAAAAAGACTACTAGGGTTGTAAACTGATAATAATCCAAACTAGTAAATTTTTACAGTATGAATTAACTGTACTGATATATCAGGGAACATTTCTCGAATTATACCAATTGGAATTGATACATTAACTCCGTCTAACTTGGTATTCAATAAGTACATCTCATCTTTGGTGTTTTTGACCTTCTCCTTTATCTGTCAGTCATACAGGCGAGCTACCTCCTGTATAATTTTGGGGCAATCTCCTTTGATTTAATCTTGTTATTACGTTTACATCTTGGTACACAATCTGATGAAGAGGATCTAATTCAGGCTCATATGCAAATAAATCTGACTTATCCAAACTATCTGATTTATCCGAGGAACTTGGTTACCTGCAGTTCTATACTGTTCCACGTCTAGACCACATGGCCTTTTCCCTCCCCATCGGAAGTTTCCTGTTTATCATTATGCTGGACTAAGTTGACCTGATCCTTTTTTTGCATTGTCCACAATTATTGGCGAAGTTCCCAGGCTGCCCACACTTATTGCAAGTTAATTGAGGCTTGAATGGTTTAGCTCCTTCATTCAATTTATCTTGATTCCTATGATTGTTGAAATCTCTTGATTTGTCAGAAAATCGTCCTGATCCTTTATTATTGTTTGACAGGTTATTTTGGCTTATATGTATGATTTGGTGTGTCAAACGTTGCTGATAAAACTTTTAGTTGTTCTATCATTTGAGCAATGGTGTATTTACTAGTCAAAGTGGAGGACATCATTTGGTGTAATTCTTGATAAGGGCGCAACGCATTTTGCATCGCAATTCTTCCATCAAAGTTTGGTCATCATATTAGCCCCATTGAGGATCTGAGCTTCCTCATAGAAATGATTGGCAAACGCACCCACAGTTTCATCCTTTTTAAATTGAATGCCCATGAATTCTGGTTTCTGAGCTGCCATCTTATCTGGACTACCAATTTGGTCAGAATCGCCTCCTTCGCCTCCTTGTAACTCCAGTTCTCCCCAAGAAGGTAAGGCAAAACTAGGTTTTGGCATAAAGTATCGAGACAATTCATGACGGTAACAGCTTTTTGTTGGTCACTATAACCATACATCATCATTTTAAATAACTGGAAGAAAGCAGGCGCATTATCCCAATGGAAGATGGGCAACTTTGGAGTACTCTTGAAATCCTCAACAATAATTGGACCAGCACTCCTAATCAGGATTTGACCAGACATTGGAGTTGCTTTGGGTGTTACTTCAGGAAGTGCCACAAATATTGGGGGCATTTCCCGAACAGATTGAATGGTGCTGTCAGTGATACTCTCTGCTTCAATGGATTCTAATTCCTCCTCAAATAAATTCACCCCATGGTACTCATCCCATGAACAAGTACACTTAGATTCTTTAAGGTTATTCAATCTTATCAGGATTTTGTCTTCCCAAGCCAAGCATTTTTGGTCATTTTCCTGAAGTTGAAAATTCTTTATTAATTTCTTCTTGTAAAATCGCTTTCAGAGTTTCAAATTCTTTCTGCAACTTGCCCTCTCAATTTTGGACATGAATAAATGCTGATACATTTCTCAGTTCTCTTTTTTGTACATGGACATTTCATCATTTAATTTAATAACTTTGAATTTTAACAAATCTAACTCAGATTGAGTTGCCAATTCTAAAGCGTTCTTGTTGATGATTTCTATTTCCATGAAAATCTTATCAATTTCAGCTCTCATTTCTTCTTTGAATCATTTGAATTTTCTTTCCATATCATTGAAAGTATTCTTAATTTCCTGTTTTCCTTTAACTAAATCGAGCAAGGCTGTGTGAGTTTTGGTGTTGGATGCAGCCATTGGCACAACTGCCTCCTGATCTTGAATCAAATCAGCAATAATCAATTCAGCTAATTGGCAATTCTTATCCACATCATGTTTCCATTGGTAAATGAACCCAATTTGGTTGATGATCTCCTAGACTATTACCCAAAGGTCTGCTGATGACCCTGTTTCTTCATTTCTTCAATGTTCCATATTAGTTAGATAATCCAGCATTATTATGTTCTTATAAACTCAACTCAGCCCCTGTATTGAGCACCACATGTAAAAACCGCGGGGTTTCTACTGGTGCACAAGTTTGCTTAACTATTTGTTCAGGGGAATAGACACAATTTTGCTAATCGTATGAAGACAATTTGCTTAGTCAAGTTTGGGTAGTTGAGTATCTTCAGCCCTACTCTGGCAATATAAAAGGGTTGAAGTGACTTCAGCCTCACTCTGGCGATGACACTTAGATGGAAAGACTTCTTCATAACTTTGCTGAAGTAAACAATCCACAATTGGAAACAATAAAGTATTCACAGTACTAAGGTGTTTCTTATTAGTAGAGAGAGGGAATGTTTATAGGGTATAAATGAGGAGAAACATGTAATATGGGGTACTCGTGGTAATCCCAAGGTTCTTGGCACACCTAGCTGACAGAAAAGGAATATCCACAAGGTTCTCAGCACACCTAGCCAAAAAGGGATATCTTGGCACGCCTAGCTGACAGAAAAGGGATATTAATTGCAGGGAATACTCCAGCTGATATTTTTGAGGAATAGCATAATTAAATCGCTATCCACATGTTGGCTACCAAACCTGATGATTCCCCACAAGTAATTAACCATTTTGAGTTAATTTACTCATCTTCAAATTGTTGGCAACAATCTCTGACAAAATTATAACTGTAATTATTATCAGATATGATCCTATGAGCATTACAATTAGCCATTTAATTGGTGATTATTGCCAATGAGATGGAATAATCAATCAACATCTCAAAGCTTAATCAATAAACTAAATTGAATAAATGAACCAATTATCTTAAAAAAATTGAAGCTTAAATAGTTTGCAAGCTGGATAATGTGGTCATATAAATTCCCACAGGTGGTCAGGCGGGTTTTCTGCAGACATAACCGCCATGACAATGTCATTATCTTTTGAAGAAATGGACTAAAGCGGATAGCTAGTGCATTGTGGGAATCAATGTAGTGTGGGTGAATGGTGGTGTATAATGAGTTCTCCTCCTCTTCATCTAGAGCAGCGCGGTAGACAGCTTCAAATACTCCATTAAGTGATGCTCAGCTTGTATGCGGGAATTGAGGAGCTGGGCAAAATTGGAGATACTTTGGTTGATGATTTTAGCGGATGGGTTGAATTCCGCTAGTTTAGCAACATGCATAACAGCGGCTTTGGCATCATCAAACAATTTTGAGATATTGCTGCAGGCTAATTCATGGAAATCAGGGGGGAAGTAGAGTGTGTGCAGCCCAAGTTGGTATTGAGCCATGGATTGGGTCACTGCTTTGTGTAGGTTTGGTCAATGGGGGGAGGCCCCTGCTGCTAAGGCAAGCTGGTGGTCACTTTGGTATGGGCGGCATTGGGTTTAGGAGTGAAACGTTTGAGGATGGGGTATCATCAAAATTAGAAATGAAAAATTTGGCTCAACCATAATTAAATTGTCTGGGAGGCTGACCGGAGTTCTCACTCATTATAACGTTACCTGACTCCTCGATCTCAGCCAATAGGTCCTGTGAATTTTGTTTTATCAGAATAGAGGATGAATTAAGGTGGGTAGGAGTCAAATGGGCTGCTTGGGTACAAAGGGTGGTCCAAGCCTGACTCTGATTGGCGGGGTTTTATTTGGGTGGGCTAATGTGAAGATGATTTGGTGGGGGCCAATTTCCCACTCTGGTCCATCAAACGGGAACGTTGAGGGTGAAAGGGCAGCAAACTGCCCTATTCAGAACCCGCTGAATAGGGCTCCAAAGCCGCATCAGAGGAAGTGGCTTGGAAGAATTACTTTGAATGGTCAAATCCAAAGCAGAGGGGACAAACTTGGTGACCATTATCAACATGAGCCCAAAAGAAAGGCTCAGGCGCTGCTTCAATATGAGCATGGGGGGATCTGGTGGGCTATGGAAAGGTGGTGTGGGATTATGATGGCTGTTGTGAGAGGGGTTGCAAGGCACTCCTCACCAGAGGGAATAGAGAAGATGAGTTTGGTCTGAGTGCCATTAGCCATAAGCCCTGCCATCAGCTGATCAAATAAAAGTTGGGATGGAAGGTGGGAAGGGAGGGATGAAAATGACACTACCAATGTGGTGTCAGAAAGGAGGCGAGTACAGGTAGTAGGGATAGGAGTGTTTTTGTAAATAAGTAGAGTTGAAGATGCTGCTTCAGCATCTTTCTTCATCTGGAAGCCTATGTCAAAATAGCTTTTAAAAGGGCGGAAATCTATAGAATCAGCTGGCGCAAAGGCAGCAGTGGCAAGCTTGACGATTGTTTTGTTGGCATATAATAACCGCCTATAGTCAAAATGGAGGCAAAAGTGAATGTTGGACTGAGGCAGGGCGAGAGGGTAGGGTTGAGATGGGTGGATGCGCTCTAGGTGGAGCGCTAAGTCCCGTGGGGGGAACAAATCAGCCAGAGGAGTTTGGAAGGCTATTTTAGCCTGTTCACACACGTTTCCCCACAGGGCGGAAAATGTTAGGGGTGGAGCACTGCTTACCCACACTGGGGTGGCAGGCGGCAGGTATGAGGACATCAAGTGGGAAGCGGCCATAGCCAGATGGCAGTGGATAAAAATAAACTGTTTTAATTCTATTATAATTTGCTTAGAAGTGAGATTGAGTGGAAACAAAAGTTTTGTTTACCTATCATAGATGTTCTAAAATGTTTAGAATGTGTAAGTCCCTCTAGTAAGTACCAGGTTTCTCTAATTAAATCTTGTTTCTATCTATGGTTTAAATTCTAGAAAAGATAAAAAAATGAAGTTCAAAATTATGCTTAAAGGTTTGCAACTAATTGTACCTTTACATAGTAAACTTTAGAGCCAAAACGGAGTTTTTGTAGCTCAATGATTATAATCTGAATAAGTTATTAGTTATGCATTAAGAATAATAGAGCCACTTCTAAACAAGTATTATTGCTTATAAATAAAAGTTGGAGATATAAAATTGAGTAATAAAAAAAGCTAGACACAAATGCAAAATTACCTAAAAATATGATAGAAAAATGTAACAGAACTCAAAAGTTTATAAGTTTTTTTCATAATAAGACCTTAATTAATCTAATTCTAAATGTACTTGCGTTTTTCAGAATTTATCATGTTTCAATCAAAACCTGACCCAGAGTTTGGAGCAGGAACCTTCCCGGTATGTTATCCACTACTTTTCAGAATACATTGTTTCTCTTTTATAGTTTATATCATCTAGGTAGCTATTAATGATATAAAGATCAAAAATGGGGAGAATGTGTTACATGAGGGCCAACGAAATCATTATAATATAAATGGTTATTTATTAATTAATATTTTATAAGCTAAAAGGTATTATAATTTTAGCTTTCTAATCATATTATCATCAATATTTATATGAAAAAAACTAATAATTTGTCTGATAGATTGACTATCAAATCTTTCCACTCAGAGTAACTTTTGAGCGAATTTAATTAAAGTAAAAATAAAGTGAATCTTACTAGCCTATGACTACCTCCCCCATTTGCTTCCCAATGACTTCAAATTCTCTGCCGGCTGTTCCCATGTGGGGCAGTGGCAAAACCCCACCCAATGTTTTCCATCCAGAAGGAAAATGCGCTCAGACTGGATCGTCCAGTCCCACCAAATCATAAGGTCAGTTCATTCTGCCCAAGGATCTCGCCATCCACCTTGCACGTGCCCAGGCAGTGCCTCACAGCTCACTTGTTCTCCCCCACTCCCAGTTGCATTTTGTCCTTTGGGTTCAGTATTGGAAGTTGTTCCCTTACGCAGAAAAATCCATTATTGACATGGCTCAGGCAGTGATGCTGCCAGCTGGATTTATTGATTTTCATCCCTATAAGGGATAATTCAATCTCAGCTTCACCTGCAAATATGATGCCGCCTCTACGGCCACTGTGTCCCTGGTTTTCCAGGGCACCCCTATCCCAACAATGCACACCTGGCTCCCCGCATAACCACTAGGGTGGTACAATTCGCGGGGTTGCCCAAGCACCTTCCTCCCACAGTGTTCCATTATGAGTTGTTGGAAGGTTTAACTACATATGGCTCCAACCCCATCCTTCAGTTTATGGTCCCCAATGGGGCCTCTCGCCTCGCTGGGACTCAGGCATTTGCCACAATTAGCCCAAATTACAACTATATTGCTCTGTCAATCCCCCCTGCAACATCATTCCTTCTGCCCCTGACCACCCATTCTGGGTCCACGTCAAGGGCGGGTGGACCATCTGTCCATCCTGCTTTGAGTTGGATTACTCAAAGTGTAAATGCCCCTCTCTTGCTGCTTCCACCAGGCCTGCATTGCCTCCATATGGCCCCCAATATGCCACACACCTCACTGCATTTCCAGTATAGAGTACAATCCTTCCCCCAAAGCCTGCAGCCACTGCAGCGCCCACAGCTGCCAATCAGGCCCCTCCTCAGCCAAGTGCCACATGTGCTTCAACCAATCAGGAGATCTTGGACAACAGTTTGGTCCCATACTATTCTTCAATCAACAGCCACAGCCCATCAATTCACCAACCTTGATTTGATTATGAATTGAACCCATGGTCCTCCTTGAAGGAAACTGATGAAGTGGGAAATGTTATTGAACACTCAAGAGTCCACATTAAAGAATTTATCCAGGTACAGCAACCCATTCAGTTCCCTCGGCGTTTTTATGGCCCCTGGCCGAATGCCTAGGTGTTCCACCCTTCCCACCAGCTCTCTGAAGTAGCAGCTGATCACCCAGATAATGGTGACATCTGCGAGTGTGCTGCTGTATCAGTGGCGAAATTATCCAAGGGTATCCCTCTCCCATTAAAGTCCCATATCTGTCCCGCAGGGCAAACGTGAAATTCTTGGCCTCCACAAACGAACAGCTGCCACCATCCATAAAGCGTATGTCACTTTGAAATGCAAGTCAAAAGCCACCTGCGCCACCGCCGCTTTTTTTTTAGTACTAGATGGTTGCGCCACCGCCGCTTGATTATCCCAGCTTCCATCCATCCACCTTCATGCTGAACAATGCTTATCTCAATACCTAGGTGCAATTTTTGCTGCAGGTAATTTCCACGACCAACCAATTATCAGCCAACTCAACCCACATGTCGCTGATCACCCCACACCATTGCTCTCCACCTTAGCCTGCACTCTTTCCTATGAGGAGGACTCTTATTCTGAGGATGAGCCCCCTGATCCCCCTCTTCTTCCACCATTATGAGATGAGCAGCTCGCACAGTCCCACCTGGTTGATTGTGATCTCGTTCATTTGTGTTCTGCTTTCTTGTTTGGGTGGTCAACTCATTCTGTTCAGGTTGGTCTGTTCATATATATTTTTCTGCTTTTCAAGCTTTGGTAATGTCTGTCCCTGGTAGGCGTACCTCAGTTAAATAAATAAAAGATTGACTATCAAATCAATTTCTTATATGAAAACTAGTTTTCTATCAATAATTAAGTGATGTGATGCGCTGTTTCTTAGGGTCACTTGGAGTCCTTTCTTGACTATATGTTTATATAAGAGTATTTCCAAATTATTTTCATATGTATTTTATATATTAATGCTCACTTAATATACAAGGTCAACTTTTACATTGAGAGGATAATCACACTTGTGAGTAATATCCATGACAACAACAAGAAACAAGGTTTAAGTAAATGATTAAATCTAAGGATTAACATTAAGGCATTCTCATCGCCCATAGTACAAGGTCGACAACCTCTAAAATCAGTGACTGGTCTATTATACCTGTCAAACGGCTAAACATGTTAACATTATCTTTAACTTGAGCTCTCCACCAACCATGAGCGAGCCCTGAATCCTAAAGTTTAGCATTTGCATGACTCTGATAACAAGTATCTAGTTGTGATATTAAGTAAGTATATTAAAACATGCTTTTTTGCTTCCACAAGAAAGTATAAGAATACATTAAGGTACAAACGCGGAGCCTTCTGGGTCAGCATCACAAGGAGGTGGAGGCTGTGGGTATACTGATTTTGCTAAAATTAGTGCTTTTGGGCAGTGGCATGCAATGGCACAAAAGCCATTATAAACTCAGGATTGCTATAAATATAGGAAATTGGAATCAAAATACCACTACAGTGAAGCTAGGATGATGTCATTCAGAGAGAATACATGAGCAGTGGACAAGTCATGAAGGTCTTCAGCAGGAGGAGAATAGGGTATCACTGTATTCTTAACCTATAAATTAAGTCATGACCTTCTCTACTGACAGAGGTCTACATATGGGGGCGTAAAGGCAGTAAAAATTTTATTTATTGTAACCTTAAGAATATTAAATTAGATGATATACTGACTTCTGTTTGCAAACAAAATAAAACTCTATATAATATACATTAATTGAGTCAGACCCCAATTCTTGAGTCAAGATAATTTCTAAGGCTCACCGCTCCTTACCTGGATAAATATGTTGCATAAGCTTTCTCAAAATTAGGTTCTGCAGACATTTAGCACGCTCTCATTGGCTGCATTCCCTTTAATTTAGGGTGGAAGTGTATAGTCAAAATATAGTGGATAGTTAGAAAACACGCACAAATTGAACAATCTTATAAATAATAAACAAAAATTGGACTTTAATGGATTAATGTTCTTGGAGAAACTAATCAAACCTGGAATAAAGACCCTAGGAGAGAAATTTTGGGGCATGGTGTCAGCCAAAAAGAGTGCTGATAGTGCCCCTCCTAGAGTTTGCTAACTTCATAGTCTTCTGTAGGGGTCAGAATGGGGACACCAGGTGCCCTGAAGTAGTGAGAGACATGAGCTCTTACCTGAGGATAAGATAGAAGATGATTTTACTGTATGAGGGCATGAGAGCCCACAGCGGGCATTGGCCATTCTCTAAAATTACTCTAGCTCTCTAAATACCCTGGGATCGCACTCAAGTAGAGCTCCATTGGGTGCATGAGCCATGTTTTGGGTAGAAAGGGTTCTTAAGTCTAGGAAGATGAGAAGCCATCCAGCGTTCATTACTATTTGGGCCAAATCTTTTCTCTGGAGTGGCTTGTCTGGGGGTTAGAAATTCCTTATTTCTAAAGGGAATGTACTTGCAGTCCAAATTGAGGGGAGAGGTTTCCATACTTTCAGATGTCCTACCAAATATGGCAACATAAGATTAAGAAGTTAAGCGCTCTTTTTGATTGAGTCTGCTATTGTTATTACACCTAAAATAGTACTTATGGTATCTGTTCATTCCACAATTTTATTCATAAATAACTAATAGGAAGCAGAATTTATCATTTTCTTAGAATATGTAATAATTTATGGATAACCTGATGACTAAATACCAACCAATATCTTAAGTAAAGATTCTTGGGCATATCATGAATTATGAGCCCCTGAAAAATGAGGCGTTGGTCAAGTTAGTAGTTTCTTAGAACAAAAAATGGATTAATACATTTTATTATTACTTCTTCACAAGATGTATTAGATAACATTATAGCTTTTAGTGATTGTTCTAACAAATCTTTACTGACTACTTTAAACACAGTGGGCCCTACAAAAACTAGATGGAAAAAATTTTAAACCACTTGATTAAATTATATAGATTCTGATCTAACACATCTCAATGCTATACATCGTGTTTCTATTTAAAAAATATTATCTCTAAACCATTAGTATGTTTTTATTTTTGATGATCCACATGCATATGTCATTTCAATTAACTATCAGTCCTTACTAAATTACCATATAGATTAATAGACATCTAAGGAATAAGCTCAGTATCCATCCTTTGAGCAGATTATACTTCTCGTTTTTTAAAAAACTTGAGAATCTTCAGCAATTATATAAAAGCGACCAAAGAGATTTGAAAATCAAACCTCAAAAAATCAATTGAAGGTGGCACAGAAAACCTAGTTAACCCTTTTGTAAATAGATGGATGATTCCAGCTAGATAAATATTTTAAAGTTATAGCTTTAAAACTTTAATGACCTTTTAATTATATTTCACATAAGGGTTATTCATCTGTTGTAGGCATCAAAATAGAGAATAATCAGTGAATAGTATTTCTGTGTTATATATGAAAAAAAGCTACTGTAGATTATAAGCCTTTACCCTTTTCTTATTAGTACTACAATTTCTCTCTTTTGTGAGTAATTTAATTAATATAACAATAAATATAATTTACTTTATTTGCATAATGCTGCACTAAGAAGGCTTAACAGCAATTTGATTTGCATTATTTTCAAAAGAAACCAATTTTATAAGATTACTATGTAGCAGGGGTGGATAGCCTGGCAGGGTAATTCCTGCTTACACTCTAGTGCAGGCTTTTTTCAACACAAGTTTGAAAACTGTGCTTGCTAAAAAATCTTAATGTGGTATATTTGTCCTAAGGTCGACCCACCTCAATTATTTTTAAGATTACTATGTAACAAGATAAAATATCAAGTAACTAAATTTTAGGCTTGATCATATTGTTGTTTTCATTTTATGATTATAAACACATGAGAAGAAAGTTTACTAATTTGGGTTGTCAATTTTTATAGAATGGTGAATAAAATGATGTTAGTACATTTTAATTTCTAACAGAATCTTTTTTAGCATAAAATATCTGAGATTGAATCTCTTATTGTTCCTACCTTTTCAGGTAGCGAAATAAATCCATCACAAGTAACTTTTAAGTGCTTAAAGTTTCACACTATTCTATATCATTACTCACAGGTGGTGTTGCACTGTAACTGAGACAGGGCTAAAAAGATCTAACAGTCTTTGAATCTGCACTTCTTAGATGTATATATTATAATAACTAAGTGATTAAAGCCAAATAACTTGACTATAAATTTGGATAAAACTCTGATAGAAATATCTCCTTGAAAGGAAGTTGTTTATGAATAAGAATTTTAAAAGTGGGGATTTTAAAGGTACAAGTAATCTTAAAAAGCATATGTTTTGACAAGATAAACTCTAATATGAAAATTTGCTCAACATTTATAGCCCTCTAGAATCTTGACATCCATGAATTCTAGGAGATCTTTTGATCTAAGTATCAGAGACATTATCTTACTCAGTCTATGTGGAGATCAAATTATTTCCATAAGTTCTTTTAACTTTTTAGATTCAAATGTATACTATTTTGTAATCTCAATATTTGGAAATAATTTTTGATCTTTTACCTCTCATCACATCCTTAGAATGACACTTAACAAAAGGCTCTCAGATTATTGCACCAAAATTGCTCACGTTATTTATATTTGGGATGGACGTCCTCATCAAACCAAGTTTTTTGATGCTTAAGATTTGACAACCTCTTTTTTTAAACTAAATCATTTTATCCTCAAGTTATGAAAATGCCATTTTGTTATCATATCTAGGGGACATAGGTCCATATAGATTGTCCATTTACTCAGCTAATCACCATCCCATGGGCTAGATAGTCTGTTTTACTTGGACCTTGCTTATATAGGGTTTTTCAGGGGGCTAACTGTTGCAATTAAAATTACAATTGGGCAAGTCTGTCACAGGTGTGTTTGCACTCCAACAGGTATAACTGTATGAAGAAAGTATATCTTAAAATAAAAATAATATTGGTAATTATAAGCCTTTATCAAATATATATTCTTCAAGTTTGCTTCAGTCTAGTTAAATACTTCAAGCGCTGAAGATCTAGCGTAGTTAAAGACCCCTGATCTTATAATGGTGGTATATATAAGAATGTGATTTGCCGTGTTCAATCCACTTCCAATATATGGCCAACTAAATATAAAATGAATCTCTAGAAGGTAGCCCATTAGTCAACCTTCTCGCAGTTCTCAAATCTTCTAGTGTTTCCTATTTATGGTCCGTTAATAGACTTTCAACATTGCTACAGAGACTAGATGGTCATCTACCTGACGTCAGGTAAATCTTGATGGTCTACTGTCTAACTTCAGGTACACTTTATTGTGGTTGGCTAATTATGAAACTCATGACGGATTTGGATTAGTAATTCTGGAAATTGTTACATGATGGAAATTGAACTGTTAAAGGAAATTGGCCACTTTTTTGATGAAGTGAAAGGACCAGTCTGCCAAAAATTAGGATTGTATGATGATTTTTTATAAATGCTTAGATTTCAGGTTGAATAATGCTAGCAAAATATCTATCAGCGGATCAATGGAAATTTATCTTCAAAAGGACACAAACAGCGGGACAAGGTGGTCAGGGGTAATGGCAAGGTCTATAGGGCATCTGGGGTATTATTGCCTTTTTTAATTCCTATATGGATGGTCAAAACCAGATCTGACACCAACCATAAGGTAGCCAGTTTGTCGGTCCGCCCATCAGGATGTTCATGATAAAATAGTACCAAGTCACCCAGAAAACAAATTTGCAAGGACAATAAATGTAAAATTGCTCCACGTGGTTTCCAAGTGATAAGAGTTGATATCAAATTCTTTGCCATCGCCTAAAATAAGATAATATAATTATAAGGCTTTTTTGTTTTTTTTAGATTTTTCATTAGTGAATAACTTTTGTATAGGTTGAAGATGATTGGTTGTATAAGTTTCTTACCATATAGAGCTTAAATTTTGGGACATCTTATCATACTGTTTTATTTAAATTGGTGTACCAACAATGCTCATGGTAGATGATAATTCCACTACATGAGGTCGGAGGTAGCCATTTTGCAGGTATATGAAAACTAAATTGCGGTTTCCCTCTAAATGTCTACATTAATAGCTGTATTATAGGGGGCAAAAAAGTCTTAAGTGGTATGAATCAAAGATGATAACTTTTAACCACTTCTGATGTAAAGTTTACACAATTGTCAGGTAGCAACAATTTTAAGCTGTCATGTTGCATGAATAGATGCCAGAAGAAAAGTGATATCTTTAGTATTAGCTGACAGAACTGATATCACCTCAACCCAATTTGGTCAAATGGTCAGAAGCCAATATATATAGATTGAGGGTACATGTACTTTAGTTGTAAGTGGCCCATCAACATCGATACTTACAGTATGGAGTGTGCATAAGGATCAACTAGATGATGGAACTTTGGGTTAAGCTTATCATGGTACCAGCAGGTAAGGCAGGTGTCAAGAACATCATGAATGATTTCTTAGCATGCCTTCCAAAAAGCTTCATATTTTTAACCAAGTATGAGTTTTTGGACTACTCCAAGCTCAGTGCTTAAGTATCCATCTAAGAAAAACTCATATTGGTTGAAAATCAGATATTAGGCAAACATTCCTAAACCTTCTTGCACAACTCATTTAAATATAGGTTGTAATTAGCCGCTTTCCATATAATCTAGCCTATATCTCAGGGGTCTCTAAAGACCATAATTTAGATCAATCTATAAGGTTGTATATCCAATATTTCACAATCACCGGTACCATCAAAACCATACTTGAAAGGTCATCTGCGTTTTGTTGCATGGCACCTGGCAGTGTATATAAGGAATCATAGTTACGTGATTATTGAGTCCACCTTACTAGCCTTCCATTTGGGTTTAGTACCTGCTGTAGCTAGTGGAGAGAATTTTGATCTATTATGATGGGATAATATTTGACAAACAGAAAGGGCCAAAATTTTGGAATTTGAGCCAGCTTCTTTGCCTTATGCTGTGACGCAATAAATTCTCTCAGCCTTAGTTATTTTCATAAAGTATACAACTGAATGGTCCATTTTGTTTGCTCATACTACGCTAATATTGCTCTCACAGCCACATCTTTTTTATAGTTATATAAAAAACGTGGTGTCAGGATAGGGTAGCTGAGGGTATTCATTCCTCCAAAGAGTACTGTAAATTCTCAGCATTCAGGCTCTATTCCGCCGAGTTGGTTTTGCACAGGGTATGAGCCACTGAGCAACTAAATCGGATGATATGAGAATCGCTGACTTTATAATAAACTTTTATAAAATATGTATGGAGCTATTGCCCCTTATTTCGACCTTTACTATAGTATAATCGCATATTTATCTGCGCTCCCTCTTTTCTCATAAAAACCTCTAAACCTTTTATCTTCCATCAGACTCTTTATATCTTAGTTACTCAGCCAGATGCATCCTCAGCTTGGTACTCTTCTATTCTGCTTTCCTTTTCAACTTACTCTTATTTGTATCAAATCTTAGCATAAATTTTCTCAATTCACCGAATGCCTCATTTTTAATGTGCTTAAATTACCAGTACCATTTTGATTCCAGCGGATTCCATACATTCCGCCATATTAACTTAGGGCTTATCAAGTCATATTGGGATTGCGACATTACCCCCTCCTTGGCTGGACAATAGGTTCTTACTGTTTGTATGCAGAAAGGAACTTCGCGTGGACTCAGTTGATAACCCAACCCCCAGCAGGCTCCTTAATTTTTAGACATCTGTGCCAGTCTTCTCAATAATCCTAAATGGGCCAACCCAAATGTTGGAGAGCTTATTTTTTTGTCCAAATCCATGCTGATTGTGGAATAAAACGTAATCCCCTACAGCAAACAATGGAAGACTGCTCCATCGCTTCTGGTTGGCCACCTGGTCACGGATTTTCTTCATTAGACTGGTGGAGTAGGCTTCCATTTGCAACTTGATCAAAGTATCCGTGAGTTGATTCAGATATCACTGAGGATTCACCCCACCAATGTCCTCTACACATGAATAAAACAAGGCAGGCAGAGCCGGATGTCAATCATACAGCAGTTGAAATGGGCTCTTACCAGTGGCTGAATGATAGCTGATATTGTAAGCGAACACAGCAGTAGGTAGAAGGGCACTCCATTCTGAGGTCTGATCCATTATCAATCTGCGGAGTATGTTCACTAGGGTTCCATTGACTCGCTCCACCATCCCATTGGATTCTAAATGATAGGGGGTGGTCAAAACCCCACGAATCGCATCAACTCAATTAATCTTGGCAGAATATGTGAAGTGAAGTTGGTTCCATTGTCCGTCAGAATGAACTGTGGGCAGCCGTGCCGCTATATAATGCACTCCATAATGAACTTTGCAGTGGTGATGCACCCAAGTCGCTAATAGCCCTGGCTTCCACCCATTGGTTCAAGTGATCAATAGCAACAATTATATACTTGGATTGATTGGCACTATTTGGCAGAGGTCCCACTACATCAATGGAAACAGTGTGCCAAGCAAATCGTGTTTCACTAGTTGGTAGGTAGTTTTCTTGCAGAAAGGTTTTTCTACTTGACACTGAAGACAACAACTAATTGTTTCCAATATGTCATAATACATGCTCTCCCAGTAGTATTGGGATCATAACATCTCCAGTGCTTTCCACAACCCTCCGTGGCCTACAGCCCAATGAGCATCCAAAATTATTGCAGGTTGGGCTGAAGGCTTAGGGAAACTCAATGCCTAGTCACCAATCCGCTTATATAGTTCTCCTTCACATAGAAAGGTATCCGCCCTAAGTCCATCTAGTACCTTGATCACATGCGGTGCTCATCCTGGTATTTATTTTCCACTATCTTCTCATACATTATGTCAGCTAGATCCTCTGTAATTGCGACTGTCGGCAGCCTAGAGAGACAATCTGCACTTTGGTGTTTCGCTCCTGGTCAATGCAAAATCTCAAAATCATATGCTTGCAGCTTCATTGCCCAACATGCGAGCTGTCCCTCCAGTTCACGAAGATTCTGTAGCTAGTGCAAGGAAGCATGATCCGTCACTACTTGAAATCTCACACCATGCAGATATACTTGAAAGTGTTTATAAAAATAACTTACCGCTAAAAATTCTCACTCAGTAATGGTGTAGTTCTGTTCATGACAGTTCAAACTTCGACTACAAAACAACAGGATGCTCCACGCCATCATCGTCCTTCTGAGATAATACTGCCCCTATAGCGGAGAGTGAGGCATCCATTTGCACTATAAATGGCTTATCAAAGCTGGGGTATTGCAAAATGGGTGCACTTGCTAATGCAGTACATAATATATCGAAAGCGTTCTGGCATCATTCCATCCAATCAAAAGAAGTGTTTTTCTTTAATGACTCAAAAAGTGGGGCCCTGATGAAGCTGAATTTGGGAATGAACTGTCAGTGATAACCAACCATTCCCAGAAACACTTGAATGTCCCGCTTATTCACTGGGTGAGTCATCTTTCTTATTGCTTCCACTTTAGCTGGCTGCGGTTTAAGCCCATGTGAATCCATGACAAACCTGAGGTATTCTAATTGCTCCTTAAAGAAATGGCACTTTTGAGGCTTAATTTTGGTATTAGCGGTGGTGAGGCACTGAAACACTTGCTTTAAGTGGTCTAGGTGCTCTGTAAATGTCCGCAAAAACACATTGATGTCATCAAGGTAAACTAAGATGCAGGACAGCTTTAAATCATTTAAAGTCGTATCCATGGCATGCTGGAACGTAGCCAGAGCGTTAAACAAACCCTTGTGGCATGCGCGTCAGCTGGTTCAATCCTTTTAAGGTAATGATCACACATTTCTCCCATTCCATTAATGGCAATTTGATCTGCCAATACCCTGAGATCAGATCCTTGGCGTAAAAATAGTTTGCCCCACCCAATCAGTCTAATGCATCATCAATCCCTGGAAGAAGGTAAGAATCCTTCTTTGTTACATTATTGAGTTTATGATAGTCAATAATCACTTGGTTTGTGCCATCCTTCTTTTTGATGATGAGTACAGGCGACGCCCATGGACTGTTTGATGGCTCTAGCATTCCTTGCTCAATAAGGTTATCTACTTCATTGGAGACAACCTCTTCCGCTGCTTTTGAACATCTAATAGGTCGTGAATGAATGGGAGGGTGATCCCCATGTCTATCCAATGTACCACCCCTTGAGCGCACCCCAAGTCATGATCATCATTAGCAAAAAGCCCCCAATACTTTTCAAATAAGGCCATAGCCTTATCTTGTTTTTCCGCCAATAATCCCGTGAGTGCTTCCCGTGGAACCACTGTCAGTACACCAAAATGAGTAGCGAGCTGGTAGTATAAGATCTTCCCATGAGCCAAAGTCATGAGTATGACAAACTTCCCTGATAGGGAAAAAGTGTAGGTAAGCCACCACTTGGTGCCGCCTGATTGTTATTGTCTCCTTCTGTAGGTTCGCGAGCAGCACCTTCACCTCCCCATTTCCAGGAAACAATAACCCTGGAGCCACATGTGGTTCAAGCCACAAGTGCCGATGAGGCGCCAGGATTTCTCCATAAAGCCCCTTAGGGACTTTGATTTCAAGCCCAGTCCCTATTATGCCCTGGTGTCCAGATGGTATGCTTAAAGGGCGTGTTGCTCGAAGTGGGATTCCTTTATACTCATATATCTGGTTGGGGAGGATCTTAGTTCGCTGACTCAGTTGCTGGTAACAAACAGGGATTACTCCATCACTGTACCCTAGATTGATCTGACCGGAGTGGACTGGATCCATTGGGATTCCACCAGAGGAAAAATATACTGGAATTTGTTGACCAAATATGGTAAGGGTTTCTTCCGCCATATCTATCACAACGCCAAATTTCCTCAAGAAAGCTGCTCCAATTCATATCGTAGTGGTTATATGGCAATATCACCGCTGGAGCAGACACCTGGACTGACACAAATCATAGAAGCAACGCTCTATATGCTCCTTCTGACACAGTGCTGTGCGTTCCCATGGTCCCATATACTATGCAATAATCCACATCTGGTTTCAACATAAATTTAGCCGCCAAAAGAGTGGAGACTATGTTCACAGGTGCTCCCATGTCTATGATAGCACGGATTTTCTTGTTTTGAACGAATATGTCGCAATAAGTACATTCTGAGTAGGAAGAATCATTGGTGTGTACTGCTTTTACATTCAAGGGCTTTGTGCTACTCAAAAAAGAAGAAATGCCCTTGCCAACTTCAGGATATTCACTAGCTATTTTCTCCATCAGAATGGCTATGGTAACCCCTACTAAAGGAGTGACGTTTAGTGAAGGATCTGGTTTGCTAATGCCAGTCTGTTCCAGGATCTGCCACGCATATGGCTTCTGCGCATCCTGGCGAAGCTTGGCCTGATGGGGTGAGCCTTTACTCATGGAAGCAGAAGCAGGGGTATCCAACGAAAGCTGCCGGTATAACAAATCATCCGATTGAGGGTTAATTTCTACCTGAAAAGATGTTTGGGGATTGTTGGGACAAGTGATATGGACTTAGCGGAGATAGAGCGTCCCGTCTCTACTCTGCTCAAGCTTTTCCCCGCTTGATTATCCTAATTGGCATTGCATACACATGTGGTTGACTAGAGCAGTTGGCTGTATAATGCCCCCTTTGTCCACACTGGAAGCAAGTGTTAATAAAAGATGCGCGTCTATAGTTTGGAGCGGAAGACACAGGCCAATTATTGTTGGTAAGGTTCCAAGGTTGCGGGAAAACTGGGGAAGCATAACTGGACTGGAAAAGGTATATTGTCTCATGTGAGGGACAGCTATATTCCAGCAGCTGATAACCCAGTCACTGCGACCTATATCCTGCAAGGGTTGGAGTGGGGGCAACAGCAATTTTTTGGGCTACGTTGGGAGCGCTGTTTTTGGTGGAGATCCGCCATAAGGCATATACAATCCGAATAAATCTGGTATCCCCGTCCAACACATGGGACGTAGCTTTATATAGTTCCAAATATGGTTTGACAGCCGCCGTCATTTCTATACTTACATCTTCAGTGGTTAAGATATTGGCCCCAAGCAGAACATTTGCTTCCACCAAAAACTGCTCAGAAAATTCTGACAGAGTTTCGTTTTGGTCAAACCGTATAGTCATAAAGTCAGCTTTTCGTTGACACATCTTAGTAGCACCCCCAAACAGCTGAATGATAATCGCTTTTACTTGTGCGTAAGATACCGAGCAGTTGGGAAGATAGCAGGTCACCTGATCAGCACTGTCCACATAAAAGTGGGTAGCAACAATTTGCTTTTTGTCAATCAGTAGCTCCTTCCACAGCGAATTCATTCCGCTTAAAGTAACCGTGTAGGTTCCCATCACAACTGAAAGGAGGTAATTTCTCAATATGCACGAATTCACCTTGCTCTGGATTCTTGCTGCAAGGGGCAAGCTAACTGTTGTCATAGCGACTATGAAAATCATTCCTTGATGCATTATTATACAGCTGGCCAGATGGACTTGAACTCTTCAAAAGGAATTGGAAGAGTTGGTGCACATGGGTGGTTCACCATACCACCCAATGGATATTTTATTTGCTGATCCATAACATTCTTCCCCCAAGTTACCACTAACTACCCCATTCCCCCATCTCTGGTATGCTCCATAAACTGTTCATTGATCAACTGAATTTCCTGTTGCATCTTTCATATTGTTGTTGCAATTTATGGTAGACTCCCCTTTCTTTGTTCAGTTGCTGTTCCACAGCTTGTACTCACGAAAGAACTTCTTTAATTATATTCTGCGAGTGGGTTTGCTGTCAGAACAGAGGAGGACTCATCATTGTAGAGTAATCTGATTTCTGGTTTTATATCTATAGTTGCTTAGTGGGCCCCCTGTAGTGAGCACCACTGTAAATTCTTGGCATCTGGGCTCAATTCCGCTGAGTTGGTTTTGCACAGGGTATGTGCCACTGAGCGACCAAATTGGACAATATGAGGATCACCGACTTTATAATAAACTTTAATGTAATATGTATGGGAATATCGCCCCTTATTTCAACCTTTATTATAATATAATCGCAGATTTATCTGCGCTCCCTCTTTTCTCATAAAAAACCTCTAAACCTTTTATCTTCCATCAGACTCTTTATATCTCAGTTCCTCAGCCAGATGCATCCTTGGATTGGTACTCTTCTATTCTGCTTTCATTTTTGACTTACTCTTATTTGTATCGAATCTCAGCATAAATCCTCTTGATTCGCCAAATGCCTCATTTCAATGCGCTTAAATTACCAGTACCATTTCGATTCCAGCAGATTCCATACATTCCGCCATATTGACTTAGGGCTTATTGTCCAGTCATATTGGAATCATGACAAGTACCAAAATAAATGAAATGAATTGACCCACAGTGAGTCAATAGTGAGGGAGAGCCAGGGATCCTAGACGTAGGAGCTGGTAAATTTCAGTAAGCTTAGGACTAGGTGATGAGGGACCTATTGTAATAAAACTGGTGATTGTGATGTTGATTGCCAGAGAGGAGCTCACTAAAAAGGGGCTCTAGAATTAAGTGAAAACAATAATTAACTGGAGGTAAAAGCGTATCTTTATTCAATTAAAAGGAGTTAATATTTATAGGATGTGTCTTTACCTATTTCTTCCAGGGTGACAAAATCCTCCACCGGCAAGAGCTTCAAACCCTGATTTTGTTCAGGTGGGGAGTTGTCGGCAGGCTTGCTTTTGAATAATTTTTAGATCATGGAGAATAGTGCTCCAATGAGGTTAGGGAAACTTTTGGAGAGGCGTCAGAGGTAGGAAGATTTGAATTGAGCTGAGTGGGAGCAGGCCAAATCCTGTCAGAGGTAAAAAAACTTTACTTGTGCTGAGTAGGAGCAGATCAAATCCCAACAACACCCCACTCAAGATCTTGCTGAGGGGATGGTACTTGCGAAGAAAATTTCTGTGGACGCAATTAACTACCGTGCCAGCACCAGTAGCAGCAATAGAGTATTTGGGCCCCCCTGCGGTGTATTACTCAATAAGGGCCAGACCAGGTAGTGGCAAGTTTGTGGTTCCTACCCCTCAGGGTGATAGTAGTAGAATAAGACTAAATTTCTTAAAGGATATCCAGAGAGCATAGGTCAGCTCTCATTAGCTTGAACTCCTTCTCTAAAATTGGTAGTTTTTATAGATCCATTAGCCATATCTTGGAGACGTATTATCTCATCAATTAACCGTCGAAGGGTAAGTTCTACATTGCTTAGATTTCCTGATTCGAGAATATGGTGAAGGCTGGAAGGCAACAGCAGCTCACGCCCATATAGGGCTTGGAATGGGGACATATTAATTATTCTGTGGTAGCCAACTCGATAGGCCAACAAGGCGCTAGGAAGAAACTTATAACAATGCATAGGATCAGAAGCGGCCAACCCTTCTTAGAATAGAAATTAATGTGCCATTAGCATGCTCTACCGCTCTATTGGTGGCTGGGTGATATGGTGTCGTGAAGAGGTACTTTATACCCAGAAGAGAAGTTAATTCCTGAGCTATAGAAGAAAGAATTTTGTTCCATTGTCTGATAAGAGTACCTATGGTCAACCATGACGGTAGAATACTTTTCAATATAAGAAAAGTGCGGTAGCTCTGGCAGTAGCATAAGGTACCAAAGTGGCCTCAAACCACTTTGTTAGGTAATCAATGCAAGGATAATATAGCGTTGGCCATAGACAGCCACAGGCAATGGCCCTACAACATCAATGCTAACAGTATCAAAAAGGGGCTCTGAGGCTACAAGCTTGAATTAAAAGCATGTATTGGACTTATCCTGGGAGTGGCAGGTTAAGCAAGTTTTCAAAAAATCATGAGTTGAATCTCCCATATTCTCCCAGTAGCATTTGGTCATTAGCCAACCAAGTGTTTTCTTTAAAGCCCCATGCCCAAGGGTTTTATGGGCCTCCATGATAATTTCAGTATTGTTTGAAGGGTAGAGATAGGGCAGAAAGGAGGTGACAACCTGTTTTACTAAAGCTCCATAGACAACTTTAGTGTTGGCAACCATCTTCTTTAATTGGGCTTGAATGTATGGAGATTCTTGGGGCCATAATCCAAGGTGATGGAAAATCTCATAAAGTCAATCCTCTTTTGAGATAGTTACATGTAAGATAGGGAGACAGAATAGTCCATCTGCATTTTGATGAATGGCGCTGGCTTGGTGAACTATAGAAAAAGCATAAATCTGGAGCCTGAGGGCCCAGCAAGCTAACCTCCCATCAGGATCTTTCATTTGACAAAGCCAACGGAGGGAGTCATGATTGGTAACAATTGTAAAATCTTTATCATAAAAGTAGGGGCGGAAGTGTTTTATAGCAAGTAAAACTTCCAGACACTCACATTAGTTACTGAGTAATTCTTCTCTGGTTAGCAGCTTGATAAAGTAAGCAAATGGATGGTCAACTTGGTCTGTGTCTAACTGGGAAAGGATAGCGCACACAGCGGTGTTACTGGCATCAGTGAAAAGAACAAATGGTTGCTCAAAGTTAGGATGTATTAAGATGGGGCTGTTAGTAAGGCAGTGCGTAGGAATTGAAGTACTGTTGCTGTTTGGGGCCCCAAAAGAAGGGCACATTTTTATGTAGGAGTTCAACTAAGGGCTTGGCAAGGTCAGCAAAGTGAGAGATAAACTGGCGGTAGCAGCCCATCATTCCAAGAAAGACTTGGATGTCTCATAAATTTTCTAAAACAAGCATGCGTTAAATGGCAAAGACCATAACTAAGAAGATATGATACCTTGCCAATTCACCTTGTGCTCTAAAAATACCTTTTCTCGTTTTAAAAATTTTACATTTAAAAGGTTTCAGTTTCAATAATGCCTCACATAGCTTCTGGTATACCTGTTGAAGATGATCGAGATGTAAAAGTTTAGATGATGGTGGTGACATCATTGAGGTAGACTAACACACACATGAGTTTAAGGTCCCCAAACAACTGGTCCATAGCCCTTTGGAAGGTGGCAGGGACGTTACACAACCCCTGCGACATATGTGTGGGCTTAAACAATCCTTAAGAGAGACAAGGGCACACTTGACATGATCCTCAGCGGAGAGATCAATTTGTCAGTAGCCACTGGCTAAGTCCATCGCAGAAAAATATTATGAGCCAGATAAGGATCACAAAGGGTCACCAAGGAGGTGTAAAGGGTAGCTGTCCTTGTGAGTAATAGAATTCAACCTTCAGTAGTCCATAACAACATAGTCTATCCCATCCTTTTTTCTTAATCTTTAGGAGAGGGGAGGATCAGGGACTATGTGAGGTTTGAAGGAGGCCAGCATTGAGTAATTGTTTTAATTTGATGGTGACCTGGGCTTCTTCAGTTTTTGATTTCCAATAAGGATGGGAGCGGAAAGGAGCATGATACCCAGTATTGACCTGGTGTTATACACCTTGCATATGGCCATAATTGTGGGGGCCAGAGGATAAAAATATTTGAATACTCGTCAATCAAAGCATATGCAGCTGCTTTTTGCTCAGCCGACAAATCAGAACCAATTTGCATGGGAACAGCAGCAACAACATGGGGCTCCTCTAGACCAAAGTCACAAAGGGTTCCAACTCCATGAACCCCATCACCTGGACATAAGGCAAGAGGGAACATAAGCGAACAGTTGGTTTGGCTCAATTACTTTAGGGGAACAAGAGATTGGCTATAATAACAGTGACTGTGCCTTAGTAGGCTGGATCTAAAACCCCTGGACAGGGGAGAGCCTCAAATGCAGATTGTTTAGGTAAAAAGAAATCTTGAGCAAGTGATCAGGAGGGGAGACCAACTGAATTCTAGTGTCCACCAGGATTTGGGCCTTCAGAGGTATGGTGATGATGTGGGGAGAATGTAAGGGCATCCCCTACAAAGCCTCAACCTTAGGAGGGGGAAACTTAACTTTGGTCCCAAACACACAATCTTCTATACGCTCAACTGATTCAGGGGATTTGAGCAGGCACATCCTCAACTTCTTCTTCCCTTTTCCCTTGAGAACAGACTATAATTATGGAACGCAGTATCCTATTATAGAAATAAAGGTATACTTGAGTCAATAATAGCAGCATGTTCCATAAGGAACCCAGCATAATAGGAGCTCGTAGCTATTATTATCCAATGATACAGCAGGGACAGAGAGCTGTAGACCATCTAGCTTCATTGCAAGTGTTAGTAAGCTCCTATAGCATAAGCATATGCGGTACCAGCTGTCCCATATTCTAACGAATGGTTAAGGTCAGGCTGAATCTTAATTTTTCTAATTAGTCATGAAGAGATAATGTTAATAGGGTAACCAGAGTCAATAATAGTGAGCACCTTCACTTTTTGGACTAATACTTCAATAAAAGTCACCGTCACTCCCCACTGAGCTGGGATAGAATACATAGCTGTAGTGGCAGGCTTAGAAATAGTATAAAAGGAAATATCACTAGGTTTATTGTCAACTGAAAGCTCAAAAGGAGTTTCCTCTTTGTGAGCACTAGGACCAATAAGGTCAGCTGAAATAGTATGAACAGATTAGTTCTGAGGCGCATTGAAGTCATCAGCATAAGGAGCCTCTCGCCCTATGCTGGCCCCTCATTTGCTTTTTCATCAGCAATTTTCGTCTAAAAATGCTGTATGGAAGGATTGTGACGGCCACCATAGGTACAGTTAGGTCAGGCAAATTTTTTTCCAAACTCATTGTTTTTCACCACATGAATTCGAGGATGGGCGGCTGAAGTGGAAGCAGGAATGGCAGTAATTACAGAGGCAGTAATTACAGAGGTGGAAATTTCAAGGTGGGCCTCCTTGATATCTAAGATAGAAGTAAAGTTTCATTTCACTGAAATCATGTGGAGATGGAGCTGCGGATTGAACTCTAAAGAGGACAGGATGTGTCAGGCGAACAGCAAGTAAGAATTAGACTGGCCTGCCAGCCCAAATGCCAGAGCATCTGAACAGCAAACCAGAATGTCTGGGGCACTGCTGCTGACACAACTAATATGGAACCAGAAAGGAGTTCCACCAATATCTGCCAGTGAGCCAGAATTTCATATAGGCACAAAAATAAAGTACCAGATGCACATGGCCGTTAACCCCGAGGGGTATGAGAATGTCAGCGGATAAGGCAGCTTAATTTTTAACATATAAAAACTACTTTTTGGGAAAGGATTTTTAATAGGAATTTAAAAAGAAAAATCGACCAACAATTTTCTCAGTGCAATGTGATTGATTAAATAGTAGTCTTATTGGGGAAATCAAGCTGGGATCAGGTCCCAAAAATTCAGCCTAACTGGCGAATTATTTAGGAATGGGCAGGTTTATTCCTTGGGAACTGACATCATAAAATTTGGCGGTGGGCTGAGTCGCTGCCAGTTTGACCTCAAATGTCCAAATCAAGGCACTACTATGTTTTTGAT